>JAWPHD010012486.1:0-75521 GCA_037043455.1 Cyrtodaria siliqua | reverse complement strand
TGCGTTTCTTAATATAATTGATTCTTTAACATATAACGAAAGTTTTATTATTTCTATCTTGTCATGTGATTTCAGTAACTCCAAATATTTGAAAACAGAAGGACGATTGTAATAACAACGTTTTAAGTATTTCTTTCTAATATCAATATAACAAGGACAAATACATACAAAATGAAATTCATCTTCTATATCTAAACTATTACAAATTAGGCAATATCTTTCTTCACGAAGTGTTCTATTGCTGGCATATCTACCAGTCTGTATTCTGAGTGGATGCACAGATAGTCTAAGTCTAGTAAAATATAGACGTAAACTTCTTGGCAAAATATCTAAATATGTTTCATATTCCAAACTAGTTTTAATATCTTTGTACAATGTTAACACAGAACTGTTGTTTAAGGTACCACACCAATTTTGTTTAAAGGCATCTAAAACTCTAATTCTAAAGTCATACATAAAAACGTCACTGTTTATATAAGACGCATTATCGAATACATAAGAAAAACCGTAATCATCTAGTAATTTCTTAACACTGCTAACCCAGTTCGTTTTTCCGCTATTACAGTCCTGTAAAGCGTGTCCATACACAGTCTTTAGAATGATATTGTCAGTATTTATTACTTTCAACCAATATTTCATAATTCTTATATATCTATTAACATATAGGGGATATCTTCCAAGTTCACCATACACAGCTGCATTGCATGTATTAGGTAGTACCTTTAATAACCTTTTGCAAAATTTTAAATGAATTCTTTCAATTTCTTTAGATTTAGTATTGCCCCAAATCTCACATGCATAACTAAGAACAGACACAACAAAGGCATTGAACAACTGACATAAAGTTTTAGGACTCAAATCATATACTTTACATTTACATAATAAAACATTCATTGCCTTAAGAGCTTTACCAACTAAATGCTCCTGATTAAGAGCGAAATTTCCAGTATAATTGAAAATATTCCCTAAATAGTTAAAATCATTCACTACGTTGATAACGTCTCCATTGTAGGTCCAATGCTCACTGGCTAATAACCCGCCACGTTTACGAAAAACCATAATTTTAGTTTTGGCAATATTTACTTTAAGTCCCCACGAATCGCAATAATTATTTAATGTATCTAAATGTACTTGTATTTCAGCAGGTGTTTTTCCTACAATGGCCATGTCATCCGCAAATAGCAATAACATTAGTACTATATCATCTAATTGCAAACCTGAATCTATATTATTTTGCAAATATAACTCCAAATCTTCAACAAAAAGAGAAAACAAAAGAGGGGACATTACCTCCCCTTGACGTAAGCCAACAGCATAATTAAAATAATCAGTATAATTAGCACAGGATTTGACACATGATTTGACTTTTTGGTACATATTGCGTATAATTCTAAGTAATTTGCCATTAATACCACATCTATACATCTTAAGCCATAATGCATTTCTATAAATAGAATCAAAACATTTCATCAAATCGACAAAAATAACATACAATCGTTTGTTTTCATTCAAGTATTTTTGGACTAATGACATAAGTATAAAAATCGCATCAACAGTGGATTTTCCTTTCCGAAATCCGAACTGAGCATCCGAAATTATGTTATGCTCATTACAAAAGTTTTCAAGTCGCCTATTGAGTACAGTAGTAAAAACCTTTGAGAAACAACTAACTAGCGTAATGCCTCTATAATTATTTTCATCATTTACATCACCTTTTTTGTGTAAAGGAATTATAATCCCTTCCATCCATTTATCTGGGTAAAAACCCGAATTCAAAATGCAGTTGAATATATCGCATAAATGAGCCGATAATATGTCTATGCTTTCAATAAAATATTCATTCAGTAAACAATCACTACCAAAAGCCTTCCCTCTTTTTAAAGATTTTACAGCATTTAAAATTTCATCAATCGTGATGGGCTGGTCAAGTTCTGGGAAGGACCCATTAGGATTATCAAAATCATTATTTTCACAAAAAATTTCCGCGTCTTCATTTGTACAGTTAAATACATCACTGCCAAGCTTTTCAAAATATTCACGAAAAGTATCTAATGCTATCTTATTAGCAACAGACTTATTTGAGCTCTTGAAATACTTCCAAAAATCTCGTGGTTTACTTTTCTTAAGGCTCTCTATTTCGGACATTTTACGTTTATAAAATGTATTTTTCTTCTTACAAATTATATTCTTATACAATAATTTACGTTCTCATAAATCTATTCTATTTGCATCAGTTTTATAACAATTAAACAGGTTTAAGGCATCTAAATACGTATTTCGAGCATTCACACAGTCTTGATCAAACCAGTCTGCATTTTTCATACGAAACTCAGTATCAAAACAAGGTTTATTTTCAGAATAAGTGCGTTTTGTAAATAAAGGATCAGCAACACTCCGTATAGTATCAGTAAAATTGCTCAAAGCCTCGTTTATCGACTGTTTAGTACAGTTATTTAAATTAAATACAATATTATTGAAGTCGGGCAATTTGGCAATAATACCAGACCGAAATTGCGCCTTATACAAATCATTCCACTTAAATCGTGTCTCAGAATAACTGTTAACATCAGGTGATACATTATTACATACAAATGAAAAATGTAACGGGGCATGATCGCTCCATTCATTAAAATGCCCAATAGTAAAATCACTGATCAATGAAAAATGGCGTTCACTACACAACAAATAATCAATAACAGATGTACCGTTACGTGATAGGTAGGTGAACTGGTTTGTATTACCAATGCGACCATTAACAATACGTATACATGAAGATTTACACAGATCTAATAATTTAATACCGTGACTATTATGGTTTTTATCGATAGAGGCCCTAACAGGGGTATTGTCTGGTTCATAATCTACTTCATCAACAGACATATTACATTTATCGTGGATTATGTAATCATTTTTATTACTCACTCTACTATTTAAATCACCACATAGAAACACAGAACCTAAGCAATCAAATGTAGAAATATCATTTTCAAGTGTGTCAAACAAGTTGATGTTATTAAATGAATTATATGCTGGTGAATCTTCACACCAAATATATGAACCACATAAATAGATATCCTCATTTATATTAAAAAACACACGATCCAACTTTATCCAAATAATAGTATCATAGTGATTTTTCACAATCTGTATACCATCTTTTAAGTGTTCTTTATACATTAAAACTATACCCCCGCTACATCGGCGTGCATTTCTGTTTTGCAACTTTCTGTAAACATTATGTGTGATATAACCATTAAGGTTAATTTTAGTAGAAGAATTTGCCCAAGATTCATAAAAAAAACATATATCATGATTAGCAACAATATTTACAAAATCACTATTGCATTGCTTGCCTTGCGTAAGTCCATGCACGTTCCATGATAGTACGGACAGCTCACCTCCGGCGTGCCCCTAGTCGCGCACCGGCCGGCCGTCAACGTACAACGTGTCGTAGGCTATCCAGGAGCGTTTACCATGTTCCCTGGCCGCCTTCATCTTGG
Source organism: Cyrtodaria siliqua (assembly GCA_037043455.1). Classification (NCBI taxonomy): domain Eukaryota; kingdom Metazoa; phylum Mollusca; class Bivalvia; order Adapedonta; family Hiatellidae; genus Cyrtodaria; species Cyrtodaria siliqua. The sequence goes on along the minus strand of JAWPHD010012486.1, from coordinate 72,021 downwards.
GTACGAGTTTCCTCCGCTTAGCTATCACTTCCGGCGGGTACTGTTCATACATATGAAATGCGGTGTCCTTCAGTTCCTTCCACTGCCTTCGCACTTGTTCTCGGTCCTTAAAAAACGTAAATTTTGCCACAATTGTTCTAACCCTACCAGGTACCGGTTGCCCAGGGGACCTGTGTACGCGCTCGAAGCGTATGCTGTCTACGGTCTCCTTGGCAATCTTGAGTGCTTGTTGTAGATGCTCACGTAACTTTCGATCAGTTACCTCCGCGGACTCATTGCCCCCGGTGTTGTCTTCAGGGACGTTCGTGAACACCAAGTTGTTCCGCATGGACTGGGATTTGAGGTACACCACGTCGTCCCGGAGTTCGTCACGTTCCTTCTCGAGGTCCGTGACCTTGTTCGATAGCAGGCCCACCGCGATATCTGTGCCCTCGACCACGTCCTCGACCTTGGTGACCCTCTCCTCGACGCGTTTGGTGCGATTGTCCAATGCTAGCCATAAGGATTTTAACTCTTTCTCAAAACTAGTCACCTTCTGTTCTAACTGTTTAATGTCCCCTAATTTCTCCTCCACTAATCCTAGCCGCTTACTGATAACATCCAATACATTCATAATGTCTTTGTTAGAGGGTTCCGGATTGCAATTCGCCATTTTGTCCGAAAAGTTCACTAAGTCCTGATTATCACCTGTATCTACTACAAATACACTGTTATCACTGTTATCATGGCCATTTTCACATCTCACAATGTCCGTATTATAAAGCACCGAATGTGCTTGACCTACGATTTCACTCACTGAAATGTTTAAATCCTGCTCCTGTAACAGGACGCCGTGAGTTTTTAACAAATCAAGACTGCCGCGTGTCCCTTTAACACGAATGACCCTAAAATTAACCGACTAAGCAATATAAGGTGTTATTTATTTAGTCCCTTTCCTTTGTTTGGCGTCAAATTATATTAGCATTATTAATATTCAGACACATGTTCTCCTTTTTAATTTTGAAATTTAAGTAGAATTCATAATTTTGCTTAAATATCGAACAAAACACTATTTAAATATTGTAATATTAAAAGTCAAATTATGAAATTGTATTGTTTGCGCTGAACCAATTAAGAGAGAAGTCTTTAAATGTCGGTGTGTTCTTGGGCAAGACACTTTCCCATAGCCACGTCCGTCGGATGGGGACGTAAACCGGGCGGTCCCGTGTATCGGTCTATCCCCCGAGCACGTTAAAGAACGATAGGAATCTATTCGATAATAAGAGTAGGGCAGGTTCCCGGATTCCTATGTATCCTTCCCCCTTCTCTGGGGCGGCTCTAAATAACCTATACTGTGTTGATGAGCCGTTAAACAACATTCATTCATTTAACTGAAGTGTGCGCCCTAAACTGAAGTGTGCGCCCTAAACTGAAGTGTGCGCGCTTTAAAGGGACCGAGGCATGTTGGAGTAATATCAAGCATCATACATGTCATATTGATCTTCAGTATTATTCTTAATTTCAAGCTAAAAAATACATTATGAACACATAATTACAACAATCACAGTTTTAAGCAAATATTTTCAAGATAATATCACATACAATGCTGCACATATCAAAATCAAAACTATATCACAGTTGTGTGTATATACATTATTTACATTTGAAAGTTTGTCAGAAATACGCTGACCTATTAAAAAACATAACATAGAAACATTTGAAACATAACAAAATACTCTCAGTACATTTGAAAACGCAACACTTGGTATGTTTTGAGTTTCTAGAGAATAATGCTATGTTCAAGTTAATTGTGTTTTAATTGAAAGAAGTAGAGAACATCTTGTGCAACTCTTTATCGCCATATGTTAATCTTTTGGACAAAGGGACTTGTGTACTAACATAAAATACAGTTTTGATTTGAACAAAAACAGACAGGATAAAAAAAAAATCGAAAATCGAAAATGTTGCGTTTTTAAATATAATGAGTATAGAAATAGACGACATAAGATGAGTACTTGTTTAATATTAAATTTATTAAACAAGTTGGATAAAATAATCTGTGCCAAATATCATATCAATTTATTCAACGAATTTAATAAATTCAGTATTAAATAGGCACGAATGTGAGGTTCTATTTATCATATATAACTAAAAAAATGCCTCATAAGGATCAGTTAGTATTGTAGCTGCCTAATATATAACGTTGTTGCATGATGGCGTCTTGTATTTGTATGATGACATCATATGCTTACTGTTTTTTTCCGTACGACACCGAATAACGGAACGACCTCGTCGATATCCGTAATCCGTTATATTAAAAGTTACTGAAATCGACGAGGCAATTCCTATGTATATCGAACTGAGTAATAAAAAGACCAAACGATGAATTGAATTGGGTTTTAAGGCGCACCAACACATGAAAAGTTATATGGCGCCGTACAGGCATTAACATGCCAGGCTCATCCTCCATGTACATCGAGATACAATATTGAGAATGGGCCTAGGACCTTCTCACCCTGAACTGCAGAGTTGCTGCAAATTCTATTGTAGATATTCCATTAGCCACGTTTATTGTTTTGCTGCCTCTGTTCTTAGTGAAGTGAGCGAGATGGCACCAGACACAATGCATGGGTCATGATGAAGACCTTTAATGAGCATGAACAAAAAATGACAAAATGAATATGAATGAGTGGGGTCCTACCTCTCTGCATGTGACGGTGTGTTTGCAATGGTTGTATTATACCCCGGCAAACAAACGATTATTCGACCTTCGTTTGCACATTTATGACACTGGTGTAATACGATAAATACAGCATAGTTTTATTACACACCCACAAAGCAAAACTATATGTAAAATTCGAACAGGAAAGTAGCATTCAATGACGACAGTCAACCACAAACACACACAGAAACAAAGAATTTTAAACATTAATAAAAGGCAAAATACGACATCACAAACAAAAAAGGGCTACCGCCTTGGAACGGTCAGTGGCCAAAAAAAGATAATAAAATGTTTATTTTCCTAAGAATGGCACTTAAAGCCAGCAATTCCCGTTGGGATCCTTATATATGTCACATAATAATAATTTATAAAAATACCTGACAAATAATAACATAAAAATAAACAAAAAATATTGTTCCAGTGTAAAATAAGACTATAATATAATGTTAAAGGGACAGACGGCAATCTTCATTTTTTAAAAGCACACGGCGTCCCGCTAGTTTTTCTGCATAACTTGCATTTGTTCAATCATTAATATTAATTATAAGAAAGGTATTAAGCAATTTGTGTTTGCATATTATTATTTTTTGATATTATTGCACCAATAATATATCAAAACTTATAGTATAATAAGACGAAATAGAGAATACTTAAAATTTGATTTATTTAAATGTCACCAGGGTAAAAGTAAAAATGATACTGCATGTATCAATTGAGACACCCATTTCAAACACTTCAAGATTTCCGTGTGTCCCTTTAAATTTCCAAGTCCATAGCAAAGGACAACACTGAAATAAAATTGTTTTATCTAGTGCTGTAACTATTGATCTCGTTTACTAAAACAAATGTATTTTTCATAGGATGGACAATTCTCAATAAAAACCGTACGTAAACGATTTTTTTTTATCTTAGTTTTTTGTCCAACATTTAAATACCTATATTGGAAGGAACACTTTTATTTATTCTTTCCCTTTGTCCCGTGTTATTAATAAATCTTATCAAATTACTTTTAGAAACTTGTAATTTCTTTTTTAAACCCTTAGTCACATTTGGGTACCATGATCCTTAATGAATAGTCAAAATGGCACTGAATACGTGATAAACACGGGAATGTATTGTATTAAAATAAAATAGAAGCTTGTCTGTACAAAAGTATAAGACCAATAACTTTTGATATCATAGTATGTACAGTAATTTACCTGACAAAAACAATCAATGTTCACAACAGATATTAGACTAGTTGATTCAATAGCATGACCATAGCATGTGAATATACTAAAATTGGCCGCTTTCTTTTAAAATCAAATAAAAAAAGATGCAAATACACATATCATTTGATTCTACTTGCATAAAATTAAATACAATTTTATGTGTTTACTGATTCTTTGGTATTCTATTTTAGCATTAAATATATGGTTGGTGCAATATATAATAAACAATAAGAAATATGCAAAGACAAATTGATTTGAAAGTTTCAGCTAATTATTAACACTGATTCTAAGCGAGAAAATACTGTTTGTTGACAGAATATACCACTTTAAATACGGATTTTGTATAATATATTAAATAATTCAAGTGAAATGTAAACGCAATGATTAAGATGTATATACTGTATAACGAAACTCAGTAAAACGAATGTATCTAAATATGAAACTACTGCATATATATATATAAAATCATGTAAAATCGACATAATACTGTTGAAAGCACGGTGACAGTGTCATGATGGAAAAAATTTCGAAACGTAAAGGTACGTGTATAATGCCATTTCACGTCACAAACGCACAATACAATGGATATTGTACGTTGTCTCGTTTTGAGCGGGAAATTTAGGTTAAATAATTTAATGTAACTTTATGAATTAACGTTTCCTTGATGTAAATCTTGTTGTGAGCCTTTTTGTTTTTTCATGCCATCTTTCCATGGAACCAGGACATTTTATCACTTTACAGTCAATCGTGTTTTTCATCGAATAAACACCCGTACCAATTTCCTGAAAATAGTAAACAATATAACTGTAAATATTATTTTAAAATACATAAGACGAAAAATGTTTAGACTGAATAAACGAAGAACGAACGAATCAATCAATATGTCTGTCTGTCTGTCTGTCTGTCTGTCCATCTATCTATCAGTCAATCTATCAAATCAAACAAATCAATTTTCTTAAGCCACCAACAAGAGAGGAGAATGATACAACGGAATCGAGATCACCTACGGCCTGGTATAGTGTATATGCCTCTGGTTGTTAAATGCATCGAAGGAGATTTCGGTTCTTCCTCATAAACAAAAACGATGCAGTTTTTCGGAGCTTAAATTAGCTATCCCACCAACACAACAACAACCAAATTTTACAACATGTACACCGTTGCTAAAGAAATCGCATACCGAGAAATGAAAGATATTGTTTATGTTGTAACTCACAAGATCTGGAAGACGAATACCATTTTATATGTGTGTATCAATGTTACAATGAACTAAGAAAAAAAAATATTAAAAGATATTACCACCTAAGGCCATCTATGTTCAAATATATAGAATTGATGAAAACTTCAAACAATGATATATTACTAAATTTAGCGAGGTATATAAAATGTGCTTTAAATGTTAGACTTTCTATTTTGAATGCTTAGTATAAATATAATATTGTTCATCCTCTAACTATGATGATGTAAACTATACTGACAGTTGATTTATATACTCTGTTTACGTGACTTTGTTATATTCATATATTGTATATATGGTCTGAATGACGATGTACTTTGTACAAGTCTAAATAAAATATCTGTTCTGTTCTGTTCTGTTCTGCTAAACCTACTGACGAGCACGTATGTATATATATATGACGTACATGCTTTGAGAATCCATAATCTATAGACACACCATAAATGGCGTTAACCAGACATTCCAAACCGCAAAGCTGGAGTTAAAAACTAATAATTCATTTTAAGCATGTTAAGAACCTATAATTATAATCGGCACATATACATGATTATATATCATGAACACCTGAAAAGCGTTTTGATAAACGGTTTTGAAGTGTAATTTTGCCGTTATTTGGCGTTATTTGATGGGTAAGTTTCTTTAAATTTAAACAAAATTTACCTGGTACATCCATGATAACTCACAGCAACAAAACCCATCGCTGCCATCCACCCGATTAGAAGCCGATAGTGTTTGATCTACGAGCGATTCACAATAGTTTTGGTAAACACGTTTGATTTCCTTCGTTTTCATCTGACATTTGCAGTGTTGCCCATATATATAGTACTTGTCGACTATCATGAATATGATAAGAAATTTTACGAGTTCTTTGCCAGTTATCATATTTGTCCTCTGAAAACAAAAACGTAAAATTGTCATATATGGTCAGACAGACAAAAATACAAGTATACAATTGCCTAAACTCAGTAAAGCCATATACCTTACAGACATTAAAAGAAAAATGATGGATATTCCGTCTAACACAATGACAGAAAAGACATCGCAGCCTCCAAGCAGTCGGATACATAAGTTATTTAATATATAGTCAAATCTACAAAACGCGTTACTAGTAGACACTATTAAGTCTATTATTATTGTTTTTGCTTCTCTTAAACAAAGTTAAGTGCTATAATAATAAGTTGTATTAATGTCCCGCTACACTTCTTAATTCATAACATATGACAGAAGATTCTTCTCTCTAAGTGTCTGGAAGCAAGCAATATTTGTAAATAAGAAAAAACTGGAAAACGATGGAGTCATGTACATAAATGGCATGTATATATGATAAGCAATGAAGTACTGTATTTTATCAGAGAAATAAAAGTGTTATTCCACACTGTGGAATATAGAGTTTTATTCCACAGTAGCTGCCGGGACTTCTTTTTTAATGTACAACCAACACAAATGCACAGTAACACGACTCACAAGATATTCCTACTGTTATACTGTTAATTAAATCCACTGTTTATTTAATTACTTTCTTTCTATGACGTTAACGGTTTCAAAAAAAGTGACGACATGTAACGTTTCGTTACGTCATCGTGAACAGGGCGTTTAGCCAGGTTTGTAAATAGTCCGAAGATACATAATGAATCCTTTCAAATTAGATACCACGAAAAGCGCGCTGCACGGGATTTGCGGACACTGAGTTACGCCCACTGGTCGATAAATCTATTTAACTATTATTTACTTTTAAAGAGTACTGAATTATTTCGGCTCAATAAATATTACGTTATTGAATACATATTTAGCTGATGTAGAGTTTCTGTTACAATCTGAAAATAATAATATGTATATGTTCATACATAACATATATATTGGATAATTACTTTAACATGTTAGATTAGTATATATAGACAGGAATATCATATCATGTCAGCCACCACCTATACCATTGTTTTCAAATATATTAGTATTAGTATTATCGTTATTATTATTATTATTATTATTATTATTATTACTATTATTATTATTATTATTATTAATTATTATTATTAATAACTGCAATGTGTAAGTAGTATACTTAGTCGTTTTCTGATGTATACATGTTTTTGTTTTTCCAATGTGATGACTTGTCGCCATTCATATGTAAATGTATTTTGTAACATGTTGCTTATGCTGTTCATATATGTGAACCTAAGTGAAATAAAGAAGTTGAAGTTGAAGTTGAAGTAAAACGGTTTAGTTACTGAAATTGCTTAATAATTGTTTGTAAAATCATAAAATAAAAAGAAAATTTGTTATTTTGTCATAAATAACATATTTTATTTCATCTCGAAGTTAGAAAACTTTAAATTTCCACTCATGCTTCGCATTCGTGAAAATATAAAGTTTTCTCACTTCTCGATGAAATAAAATATGTTATTCACTCCAAAACAACAAATATCCTCTATATATACTGCAGTTTACCATTTTTAAAAATGAGATATTTTATCTTTTTTTATTCCAGAGTGTGTTGAAAATATGTATGTTGCAAGGTTTCTGATTTCTTTCATCGGTGAAACATCCACTTTCATGTTATACAACTATTGCTGCTTAATTCTACTAATACGTAGAAGAAACTTATTTTATACTTTTCTTTAATCAGAAGAAACTGCATTAATAATGGCAATAAAAAGGTTCCGCATTTCACACGAAACCATTTGTTTTGCAATTTTAAAAGGAATATTAAACATTCATATAAAACATTCAAGAAACATACCGTTAATCCTCTGTTTCCAAGATATAAAAATATTGCAACAAACTGAATCGAAACATACGTGAATACGTGAGACATCATGGATTTTATACGGCGTCGACTCCTACAGAAGCAGGATGTCCACATACGCGTAACTAGCTGACGCATACCGCGAAGCTACATGTTATTCCCCGTCTTCCAGCTCCACCTATATACCCGGATAACCAGTAATTACACCGGAAAACATATATACAAATTGTCAAACGATAGACCACAGAAACACTGACTCTACCCCGCACCCCAATATCTGAAACGATCCTAGTAATATTAGTAAGAGTAGAGCACGATATCCGGATTTATATGTGAGAAATGAGTCCAAACAATATGTTGGTGAGCCGTTAAGCAATATTTTAATTTAAGGGACCAGGCAATATTTATTGGGGGGTTGGGACCGGTGCAAAATGGCATGGGACAGGTACTTTTTTTGTCGCGACAAACCATGGGACGATACCTTTTTTCCCGCTAGCTTGCCATGGGACGTACACTTTTTTTAAAGTCAAATTCTTTCCCCCCAAAAAAACTGTAAATAATTACAAATATTGAAGTGCCCGTTTTTATAATTTCCGCGGAATCCTGAAAAAAAGCCGCGGAATAAATTCGGAATTCCGGTCTTCGGAGTAATGGACATAGGTTTTAATAGAAAATAATTCGGACTTCGTATAATAAAATAAAAATAACAAAGAAATTCCACGGACATATTCATTTTCCTCGGAAAGTCTTCGGCTTTCCGATTTCTTCGGACAAAATTGTCCGAATATGTATTTCTTCGGAAAACATTCAGGCATCAGCAATAGTTCGGAAAATATTCGGACATCGGTATTTCCTTCGGAATATATTCGGACATCGGTGTTACTTTCGGAAAATATTCGGACACCGGCAGTTCTTCGGAAAATATGCTGACATCAGCATTTTGCCAGACATCGTCATTTCTTTCGGAAATATTCGGACATTGGTATTGCTTGAAAATATTCGGACATCCGCATTTATTCAGAAAATATTCGGACAGAAATAATCTTTAAAATTAAAAAACAATTAAAATTTATTTTTGAATAAAGAAAACTGAACAAAATTCCACTTTTTACTAATCGTTCTTTCCTCTTATTGGACATGTATCCGATTTCTGATTTTCTTTGACAAAATTACGATTTTCGATTTGGTTCAGAAAATATTCAGATTTAATTTGTGTTTACCAGCAGAAAAACATCTCAGTTCTGTTGTTGAAATTATTCCAATTGCTGCTTGATTTACGGAAAAATCTGGTTTTCTTTGGAAAGTCGTTCAAAGAAAATCATTCGCTTTCAAATTTCTGCAGAAGCAAATCTGTTAATTATATTAGTCATGCATATTGACAAAAGGTTCATAATGGCCTTCTGCAAATGTATATAATGTATTATTTCAATTTGTACTCATATAGTAAAAATTAACCTTGTAACTGCCAGTTTTGAAGAACTTTTTCTACATTAGGCGAACGTGTTCGTGTCCGAAATGGCCTGCTGAGTTACTTCCCTTATATGCATTATCGCCATTTACATAAAACGAAAACACATTTTGTTGCACGATTCACATTCAAACTAACTTGTTTTTGTTGAATGTTATACATGTAGCGAACTGAAAATACAGTAAAGTACTGAATCAATGTAATTTAGACTGTATTATGTATATTAGAATACCTGTTCGGTTTAAAATAATTATATTCTTATACATGTACAAATACAAAATTTATGCAGAATTAACTGTTAACAGGGACTGTATGTTAAAATAATAATAATAATAGAATTTATTTATTGAGGGTAACACATTTAGTTTGTGAACTAATCTTCCAAGTGGCCCTCCAGCACTGTCATTTCTGCATTACTCACATTTTCATGGAGATGTCGAGTGCAGTCATTTGTGCATTACTTCCATTTTTATGAAGATGTCTAACGCTGTCATTTCTGCAATGTGGTATCCAATATGATTTACTACTATCTAACCTTTATATGATTTAGTACCTATATGCCTTAATGATAACTTTCACGGCTATGTGATTATAACGACACACATTGCTACATCCGGGTTTAAAATAGAAAACAAACAACTTTTGTAAATCAGCAATAAATGGAACCTCACACAAGCTGTGTTGCGTTTTATTCAATACTACATGCATAGACATAATATCTCGCGACGAGGATGGGATTTCTCTCATTTTCATGGAGATGTTGAGCACTGTCATTTCTGCATTACTCCCATTTTCATGGAGATGTCGTGTGCTGTCATTTCTGCATTACTCCCATTTTCATGGACATGTCACTCACCAATAGGCACCAGTGGTGCCTGGATATGACAGAATATCTTAGAATCAGCTCCAGTCCCGAGACAAACCAACAAACGTATATAATACACACATCTACCTATTGAGGTCATACTGATCATATTATTTTGCACTTGGGATACAATTTTAATTTTTCTGGTTTTAAATGTTGGAGTTATCATGGTGTTTGGTATTTAAAAATGTTCTTGCAATGAACACAATTGAATAAATGTTTAAAAATAAGGTTCCACGAAACAAATTACACTTGGCTAAATTGCTTGTTCAAGTGGTACGTCCTTTGACATAAAATACAAATTTCACTTTTAATAGTAAGTAGTAAGTAACTGGAAATAATAAAACTCTGTATAAAGTCTAAGTTTTGCGATGCTGTTTTGGCTAACAGAGTCTTAGGTACAGCAAATCAGAATGGAAAGTTTGTCGTGATGTTCTGTGAATAAAGAAACGGCAAATCTGAATTTAAAAGATTGTGGTGATGTTACGGCATGCAATAAAAAAATAATCGGATTGGTAAAATTTGTCGCAATGTTGTGGCGAACAAAAAAAACATGGAAGTAAGTTTGTGGTGATGTTATGGTGAACGTTGCAAATAAATAAATGTTTCTGGCAAATGTATAGCTTTTTGGCGAGTTTGAGGCAAATTCAACAAAGATTACCATAATGTTTGCGGCAACATCACCGCTAGTGGCGAACATTGGCGAATTAAGAATTGTTATGGTGAACAAAATTGTTCACTGCAAGCTTGCAGCAAACCTCTTTTGGTAAGGAGAGTGCTTATGGACCAGGCAATATTTATCTGGGCATTTGGAATGGTGCAAAATGGCATGGGACAGGTACTTTTTTTGTCGCGACAAAACATGGGACGATACCTTTTTTTTCGTTTCCTTGCCATGGGACGTACATTTTTTTTGTATAACATCTTTATTTGCACCGGTCCCAACCCCCCGATAAATATTGCCTGGTCCCTAAATACCGATCACCTATTATGTCCAATATATTTGCGGTTAAATGGCTCATGTCAAGCTGTAATGTGAGACTGTTTTGCTGACTGAAACGATTACTTGTTTGTCAGCTGGTGGTTGGTTTACAAAACAGTGTGGGAGTAAACAGATATATCTGATTTAACTTATCAGCGCAAGACTTCACTTAAGGTAAATTGGCTTAAGCAGTGCGTTTGAAGAATATGTATTATTAACCAGTGCGTGTATGGCAAAGTAGAGTCATTAAAAACCGTCACACACTCTCCAATAAGGTGTTTATGTAGTCAAACACAATGTCCCCCTGTGATATAATATTGTGATTAAAAACGTTTTCAAAACAAATATGAACTATTTTGGATACACTAGATAATTCCTAACATAGCCACCTGCCTAGGTGGACAATCAGTCTTGTTTTGCAAACATAACCTTGGCAACTTATTCCAATCCGATATATCGTAAACAACATGTTTTTGATTTTGTAAATAACTAGAACTATGCATGACTAAAATACAAGGAAAATACAGTCGGTTAATTCACTATTCCGTGTTACAAAATCCGTTTTATATAAAACAAAAAAAAAATAACAAAAAAAAATTACAAACTTTCACGAAACATATATATTTATAGTAGTTTAGTATACATATTATTTTAATAATGTTGAAATAATATAGAACTCAGTTAAATAGTGTTTTAGTGAACAACAGGGTCAAAATGTCCCTGAATCGATCACCTGAGGAGTTTGCAATGATAAAGACATAGCCCCCTCGCAAATGCTGATTGAAGATATTTAATTTATTCCCTATGTAAGTCTACGTAATAACATGTAAAATCCCTCAGTACAATCTTTGGACCCCGAGGGTCCAGTCATCTTGACCCCAGGGACTTCAAATGAGAGACTTTATACAATGGTACAACTTCAACTTGAAGGATGACATTTAGTCATACAATGATGACCTTTAGCCATATAATGATACCAGGATGACCTTTAGCCATACATTGATACAAGGATGATCTTTAGTCATATAATGATACCAGGATGACATTTAGCCATATAATGATACCAGGATAACCTTTAGGCATATAATGATACAAGGATGACATTTAGTCATACAAGGATGACCTTTAGCCATATAATGATACCAGGGTAACCTTTAGTCATACAAGGATGACCTTTAGCCATATAATGATACAATGATGACCTTTAGTCATACAAGGATGACCTTTAGCCATATGTAATCAAGACCTTTATTCAGACAAGGACGATAATTAGTCATACAAGGATGACCTTTAGCCATACAATGCTACAAGAATGACCTTTATTCATACAAGGACACGAACTCTCTGTATCTCTTGCCACACGCAGAGCACATGGTTAGGGTTAGGGTCAGGGATTCCGTTGCCATATTGTACATGTTTTATATTCTGTGATACTAAGTAGTTTGTACTTGCAGTATTGTAATACCTATACTGATAATTCAGTATTTGAATTGGTATATGTTGATATCGTTTTTATTTATACTTTTATATGACCTCTCATGAGTAATTAAAATCAAGTCTGGTACTTGTCTCTCTTGTTTGAGTTTTTTGCTTCCAAGGGATCCCATTTTCAGTATGTATTGACATTAACACTAGCGTTTACAGTTAAGTGGTTTATTTAGTGCTGTGTGGCGGCTGTAAAATGTCGCCCCGACTACAAGTCAGGAGAGTTATAAAGTACTGTCCTTTGGGATCACCAAGCCCAGTCTGTGTGGCCTTAAAGTGGAATACCACTTAAACCCCCAAATGCATGTGACATGGCATACACTGAAACATGGCTTGGCCTAACTAGTCTGTCCTGGCTTGGCCTGGCCTGGCCTGGCCTGGACTAAGATTGGGACTAGTGTAGGTCTGGTCAAAGGGTCATTGCTTCAACACTGGGGTTAATGTCAGCATTTCCAGAATCAGTTATGTTGTTTCTAGATGGTCAGTGGCTCACATTAAGGTTAGACAACGCAGTTGTACTGAATATGTTAGGAATTGTACACCTTGTGAGGGTCATTCAGAAACAACACGTTTTTGTCTTAAGATGATAAAATGCAACCAGGTTATAGCAAATATCACATGTATGAATGGAAACAAATATAATTTCTAAACAAGTAACTTAAAAGCTTATTGCAACAAGTACATATAGCATTTACAACATATCCATCTTTTGTTGTTGGCATAATAACACTAAATAACAAAATATCCATTACAGCAATATACAAATATAATACAATTATAATACAATTGAATATGTCCAGATTTATATATTTACAGCATATCACAGTAACCACACTATCATCCAGCAACCCACCCACATAACCACCCTACCAAAATGGAACCACCAACCACACATTCAACCATCCATCCATACATCCACCTATCAATCGAACCACTACCCATTCAGTTTCATTTAACCCATCCATCCACCAATGTGCTTGTTGCATTAAGTTTTTAAGTTACTTGTTTAGAAATATATTTGTGTCATTTTATACATGTGATATTTGCTATTTCACTTTAATGAACTGGTTGCATTTTATCATCTTAAGACAAACACTGTTTCTGAATGACCCTCACAATGTGTACAATTCCTAACATATTCAGCACAGCTGCGTTTTCGCATGAGACATGACTATGGAGAAACAACATAACTGACCCTGGAAACGCAGACATTAACCCCAGTGTTGAAACAATGGCCAGACCTAAACTAGTCCCAAGGGATCAACAAATCTTAGGCCAGGCAAAGCCAAGACAGGACAGGCTAGTTAGGCCAAGCGATGTTTCAGTGTATGCCATGCCAGTGACATGTGAGCGCGCTAGTGTTGCAGATTAGTTGGCAATTATGACAGTATGTGGTCATTATTGACCATGCGCTTCTGGGTAATGTGTATACAACCAAGAAGTACTGTATTTATCTGCATAAAAACTGATATAAGGAATTAACAAATGGTTATCAACTTAACACTGTATGTTAGCATATAGGCTATAAAGTATCTGATGCTAGGTTAATATATAGAATAAATATTTCCAAAGTTTGTATCTTTTTATTTGTTATTTCTTTTAATTCCCTCATAGAGGTTTGTTCAATTCAATACCTTTTAATGTCTACTACGCTGGTAAAAATTATCCATCTTATATAGTGAAGAAATATAGTAGCACATTTTAGGCGATTTTGACCTGTTAATTAATAACCAGTGTTTTTGAAATTCGCCTAAGTGGGCCATTCGGGTAAGTGGGCCACTTACCGCATATCGTAAATATAAAGTCGATAAAAGTTGTTTCCCTTATATCAACTATCGCCATTTGCAATATAAACTTCCGTGACCTTTGAAGGCGGAAAATATTTTAAATTTGATATGAAAGTACAGAACAAAAGATAGAAGAAGAAGAATACAGAGGTATGTTATACACATTTTTTACAGCTTCGAAGAGTAGAAAACACTACCGTTTCGAAACTGGCATAACTATTTTAATTCAGAGGAATATTTTTAAGAAAACATACGAAACAGAAAGAAAACAAACCAGGTTAAAATAAAGTGTGGTATTTTGTAAATATTACACATGAAGTAAATGAAATTTTGTAAATTAAATCACCCTCATGATAAGCTTAAAACCTTATGTTATGTAAGAAATTGTCCAAATTGAAATTGTATAATGCCTTTCTAAAACACACAATTTTATCGAATTTTATATTTCTTTCGATTTATGTTTGTTTAGTCTAAATGTGATATGTGTACTACATTACATTTTGTGATAGTCAAGTTGAAATAACAATTATTTATATTCATATTACAAAGTTTTATTTGAACATACAATTTTACTTTCGCAATCATGACGTTTTCAATGACGTCACCTGCAAAAAATGAAATAACTCAAATTTAATTTATGACTGTATAAATATTACCTATGTATTAATAATGGTACACATCCGTTTACTTAAAGGTTAAATGTTACTGATTAAATATAATAAAATTGTTTTACACATTTTTTAAAGATACACTGTGCAGAACGGTTACTATTCAAGTGGCCCAGTTACCCGAATGCATTTGAAACGTCAGTGGCCCAGTTACCAAAATGCATTCGGGTAATTTGATTGAATTGTTAAGTTAATTTTAGAAAGTCTAGTTCATTTTTAGTTTTGAAATAGAACTACGGCAAATTAAGTATCTTATTCAACACAATTATGTAACAAAGTTTTAATATACTTAAAATTACTTGCATTTTTTTAAGAACGATAAAAGCCTACGGGTATGTAGAAGAATTTTACTTTATGTTTTAGAAATCTGAATGGCTAGACAAAAGAACAACAAACAAGGGAAATGGAGCCAGGAGTCCATGAAAGAAGCCATCTTATTTGCTAGACATGGGTCTGGAAGCGTTAGAAAGGCGGCGAGGAAGTTTGGGGTACCCCGTTCGACGCTTGAAAGGAGAATTTAAGGTAAAATTACAATTACAAAATTAAAAGTTTTAAGAAATGTGCATTACTGGTCTGCTGCTGACGATACCTCTTCTACTGATGTTGTAATTGATGATAATGATGATGATGGTGGTGGTGGTGGAAATGCTGCTGCTGGACTCACACCACTATTATCTCCCTTGAATACTCCTGCCCTACAGATGAAGGAGGTAGATAAAAAAAACAAGTTCGCTTTTCTACATTTTACAGGATACATTGATTTATCTTTACCAGGTTCTAAATCTACAGCATTTTAGGAAAAGATCACAGAAAAATGCATGTTGATATAAGATTTCTAGCTAATTCTGCCTCATTTTACACATCATGGGTCTAATCTCAACGGGGTTGTATTTTTGTCTAAATTTTGATAGGTGTCACGCAAACATGAAATTAAAAAAAGTTCAATCTGGTAAATATTCGTTAAAAGTTAATAGCATGCAGATATTGGATCAATGAAGAATTTAAGCATAAATATATGTTGCAATTTTTTTTTTATCTCTATGCCACGAACAAAACCATTACAATGGGACCCTATGGAAAATTAATTGTGGTGTGAGACGTGCTTTGTTTTTTCTCATGGTGGTGGTGGTGATGATGATGATGGTGATGGTAATGCTGTTGTTGTTGTTGTTGGTGGTGGTGGTGATGATGGTGGTGGTAATGATGTTGTTGATGATGGTGATGATGGTGGTGGTAATGATGTTGTTTTGTTGGTGATGATGGTGATGATGGTGGTAATGATGTTGTTGTTGGTGGTGATGATGGTGATGGTAATGATGTTGTTTTTGATGGTGGTGGTGGTGGTGTTGTGGTGGTTATTATGTTGTTGTTGGTTGTGATGATGATGATGATGATGATGGTGGTGGTGGTAATGATGTTGTTGGTGATGATGGTGGCGGTGGTAATGATGTTGTTGGTGATGATGGTGGCGGTGGTAATTATGTTGTTGTTGTTGGTGATGATGATGATGATGTTGATGATGGTGGTGGCGGTGGTAATTATGTTGTTGTTGTTGTTGGTGATGATGATGATGATGTTGATGATGGTGGTGGTGGTAATGATGTTGTTTTGTTGGTGATGATGGTGATGATGGTGATGATGGTGGTAATGATGTTGTTGTTGGTGGTGATGCTGGTGATGATGGTGGTGGTGGTATTGATGTTGTTTTTGATGGTGGTGGTGGTGTTGTGGTGGTAATTATGTTGTTGTTGTTGGTGATGCTGCTGCTGCTGGTGATGATGATGATGATGGTGGTGGTAATGCTGCTGCTGTGTTGTTTCTGTTGATGGTGGTGTTGGTGATGATGATGATGATGGTGGTAATGATGTTATTATTGTTGTTGGTGATGATGGTGATAATGGTGGCGGTAATGATGTTGCTGATGATTGTGATGATGGTGGTGGTAATGATGTTGTTGTTGGTTGTTGGTGTTGATGATGGTGATGATGGTGGTAATGATGTTGTTGTTGGTGGTGATGATGGTGATGATGGTGGTGGTAATGATGTTGTTTTTGATGGTGGTGGTGGTGTTGTGGTGGTAATTATGTTGTTGTTGTTGGTGATGATGGTGATGATGATGATGATGATGATGATGATGATGGTGGTGGTAATGATGTTGTTGGTAATGATGTTGTTGATGAGGATGATGATGATGGTGATGATGATAATGATGATGGTAATGCTACTGCTGCTGCTGCTGATGATGATGATGATGGTGGTGGTGGTGGTGGTGGTTATGATGTTGTTGGTGATGCTGCTGCTGATGATATACATTTTAACCAGGTATTTGTCTCCCTGTCAGTAGTAACACAGAACTGAATATTCATTGTTTTATTTTTATATTTGCAGGGACCGTCCAGGAAAATCAGCCAGCGTCAAACAGACGAGGAGAACAACTTGGTTGGATATATTTTAGAAATGGCGAACTGTGGATTTGGACTTAATATTAAGAACATATGTGAAATTGCATTTGAAATGTCAGTTAAGTTAAACAAAATTAATAGTTTTAACAATCCGGTTATCAGTGGTACTCAGGCTTTATGCGTAGACATCCCCAGCTTTCATTGAGAAAGCCTGAGGGATTGTCCTCGGTTAGGGCAAACATGTTAAATAAGAATGTTGTGTCTGCATATTTTAGGATGCTTGCTGACGCTCTACAGTCACTAGATATAGTCGATCAGCCTACTGTAATTTACAATGTAGATGAAACCGTTCATCAGCCGGGAAAGATTAAAGGGTAAGAAGTCAATCCACAGTAAAATCAGCGCTGATCGCGGGGAAAACGTAACGGTAGTAGTTTGTGTTAGTGCTTCTGGGCATTATATCCCACCCATGGTCGTTTTTAAAGGTCAGCGCCTCAATCAGGGCTTAGTATCCAATGCTCCGCCTGGTACTCTCTTTGCTACAAGCAAATCATCATTCATTGATCGAGAGTTGTTTGGCAACTGGTTCAATCACTTCATAAAGCACCTACCTACAGCAAGGCCTATTATGCCAATTCTAGACGGGCATGCTTCCCATATCAGCTTAGAAACCCTTCTCCTGGCCAAGGATAATGGTATATCATATTGAAGGTAGAAATAAAGTTTAGTTCAAAGTTTACATTTGATTTGTTATGTTCTTTTTCAGAGAGTCTAGTCCAAAAAGATCTGTACAAGAACATTAGTTCATAGGTTCCCTTACTAAGCTCGCCAATGTGCGTGAACACTCATTCAATGCATTGTGAACAGTTTTAGTTCTGACCCGTAGTAAAACTACATAAATTACATTCTTACTCTTAACCTAGTGTATTATAATTCAACAAACTGAAATTATAATTGGAAATTTACTTTAAAATGAACAAATCACACATTGAACAAGATGTTATTAAGGTGGCCCAGTTACCCAAATTTGTTCGGGTAACTGGGCCATGTCGTATGCCTTATTCTTATTTTATTTTTTCTCAAAAATGCTTAAGATGGCACACTGTCCCTACTGTATATCAATCACGTATAGATAACAGTGAAACATGCTGGCTTAAGCATTGATTCATTTTCATTTATTTTAAATCTGTAACCTGAAATATGCTACAGGTAAGAAGCGGAGTGGTTATTAGCTCCGCCGTCCACTTATCATAGCAACACATGACAACAGAAAGTAGTACGTCATTTTCCGTCAACGTAAAAAAAAGTGAAGCGGCCGCCATTTTCTTTTTATCTGGAAGATTGTAACAAGTTTACATGATTAAAATTTCAGTTCTCCTTTAAGTTTCGTCATCTTCAGCTGTATTGACTTTTAGATGCTTTACTGCGCGAGAAATTGCCAGATTCACCCATTTAAAATTTCGAAGCGAGGGGAAATAACTCGTAAGAGATGCCATTGTTAAAATGCGTTTAACAATGGTAACACTTGTGTTCTTTTCTAATGAAATACAAGGAGATACCTAAAATATGTTGTTTAAGCTTAAATAGTACATGACGTGTACTACATGTTACGAACATCATGGTATTTCTTTATCAAAATTACACGCTAAAACGATAACATTTTCGGCTCGGCACTGTCGGTCAAAAAATATAACGAGTGTCACTGTCAGTCATTGGACGTCTACAGGTGCATATTCGGCTCAAGCTAAAGTCTGAAAAGTAGTCTGTAGCAAAAGTAGTCTGTAGCCTATATTAAAAAGGTTGACCGCTGTTCAACTTCTCGGTGTGCATTTTGATGGCCAATCTGGAATGATGGTGGCCACCCGCTGGTGTGTTAATGTTTTTTTTATTTATTTTTTATTGGCGAGCATCACCATAACAATTATGCAGCCATATTTAAAATCTAAATACTAAAACAAAGCTGCAGTCCAATTTATTTGGTTATCCCTCTCCGGCCCCTCCTGCCCGTCACCACCACCATCACTCACCCCACCCATAAACAAAAAAAAAAGGCGGATCTGGTCAGGGTAGGTGTCTCATTGGAATCTGGGAAACCGCCCTACTCCTACTTTTGCTTATTTAACTTTCTCGGAGATTAGACTTCGATATAGGAGGATTTATGTCCCCTGACGATGGACGAGGCTAACTGGAAATGACAAACACACTGAGGAAACTCAGTGGCGCAGTTGAGTCTTGAACCCGGATCCTGTGCTTTTAAGTGCACCGCACTGTCCACTACAGTCTACACTGACACTTGACAAAACAAATATAACGGCTTAATATGTCAAACTAGTATAGACATGGAAATATCAGTTTCCAGACTGTAATTAGTGGGAAGCGGTCACTAACGAGCTTGAACTAGAAGTGTGTTCCATCATCCATGAACACTTGCTTCGCCTGCTGACAGTGCTGTTTGCTTATTTCCAAGGTTAGGCTGATAAATAGGGCATAACTCTGCCAAAATGAAGGTCAGAGGTATTGCACATGTGTAACAACATTCCTTGAGATGAAGATGTGTGTGAAAATTCATGAACATAATTAAAATACTTTTCAATTGATGGCCAAGGTTAAGTTGCAGGTTAAAGCATGACGGACGGACAAAGTGATCGATAAGTGTCTGCCATCCTAAGCAGTTGACACAAAAATAAGTGTTCAGTTCTCATGTTAATATATCCGTCATGCGGATATTTTTATGCACTCTTCAACCCGATGAATTTTACTTGACCAGGCTAGACCAGTGACATTTGCTTTATCAGACGAGTACCGCTTAGTACAGCAAAACATGTTTCGAGATGCTAATTTCAGTGCTTGATGTACACTTCAAGATTGCCATCATCGGCCCATGTGTCACTTTAATTACAAAAGGTCTATTTCAAAAGCTTGAATAAACAATAAATAGATTAAAATGACCTTGTGTTCCCAAAGAGCAGTTTTTCAGTTTCAGATACATGACTGTACGCAAATGGAAACCTTTTTTTTTTTTACATAGATCCAACTCAGAACCAAAGAATAAATAATACAATATTTTATTTATATTGTATTTATAAACTTAACATCTATTAAATACTACAATAATGAAATTTACTTCATACTTACAACAAAAAAATCAATCGTCATATATAGTCTAAAATATGTTAAAATGATATTAAACACCAAAAGCTTTTTTGAATGTGAGCATTTATGACAGCCAGCCAACCGTGCAGCCGTCTTTTGCACGGCCGTTTTTGAAAAATCGCGGCATTTTTTTGCTCAACAACACTTCCAAACTCTTACTTTCTCAATATTGTTATGTTTTGTATACATTTATAGAAGAAATATGATCTAAAATGTATTTTTTTCACCTTTATCTGTAAAAATAAATTACCCCAGAGACACGCACTTGTCGCGAATTGGCGCGTAGCGCGTGTTAGCAACTTATTTTGCACACCCTGTTTGCACATTTGCACACCCAGTTCTTGAATTTCTGCCTAATACACTGACATTTGGTGTTTTTTAACAGCTTTACACATTATGTAGCGAGTCTCTGTGAGGTATAATTATGTTCATTTTTTCATTCTTTAAAAAAAAACCGTCTGCACAGTCCTCGGGATTGCCAAATTGAAGTCACCATCATGATCACCATCATGATCAGGCGAACACATCTAAAGCGGGATACGCAGTAACAAGTATACACTGTAACGCATAAGGCCGGAGAAAAATTAACCGCGTTTCTGATTTGGCCTAATTAAATTAATATATTTCCTGGAGTTTAGAAACTTGCGATCACATTATAGTCCACTTTTTTGGTTAAATCCACGTCTTTCAGGGTTGCATTGGTATTTGAAGAACGAAGGGCATCTGGAAACCAGATGATGTGTCTCTGAAATTAACAAAACAAGTTGTTAAAAAGGATGGTGGTGAAAAATATATCAGCCGTATGATATATGCATGGAATTTCACATGAATCGACAGAGTGTCTTGTTATTTTTAAAGGAAATTTAACTTTGGCTGTCGTATATACCGTATTTCCTCTAACAGTAGCTCCCGGGCGCTACGGATAAAAGTGCGAAGAGAGGCGCTTCTATTATGATACAAATTTTCAATATATTTCACCTCCTTTCCCTCGACTGTTTCCTTATAGAATTACTATACGGCGATCTTTTAATGTACACCGGTATTGACTAAACCTAAACCTAAACCTGACAATGTACTGAGTATATTACTGTTATCACTCTGCATCTATATGATACACATTTCCGTCAAACTTGACGATTACAAAACAGGTTGGTTGCGTACGAATTAAATAATAATAAAAGATAATTTGTATTGATAATGATAGCGCTTTAAGGTTTATATCATAGACCATACTGGTGTCGAAGGTAAAAAACTCCCGTATTCAAATCCATTAGCGGTAAAAACAGTGTATGTTTTTTAGGAACTTTTAATTTAATCAAATCCATTTTTGAAGACGGTACGGTTTTTTAAAACAGGTGGGGGCGCTTCTAATAGAGGAAATACGGTATTAATATATAGGTAAATTGACATCACAGATAAATGTGAACATTTTACCATCAACTTGTATGGGTTTTGTGTGATAAATAGAATCTCACAAAATCATCTATTATTTTTTAAACTCTTCAGCAAACATTATTTGATGCTCGACAAGCCGCGCATTGTATATTTTTGCCAACACGTTCAATAAATCCGCACTCGATCATGGAAGATCAGCTATTATATCCGCCGAGAAATAAATATTTAATCATTATTCTCCCATCACTGCTAAAATCAACAAACTATTTTGAAATATATAAATTTTTTATGTCATACATAAAATGAAATATTACATTTTCATATCGTGCCCGGCCTTCGCCCAAATATAAGCTCTCGGGCAGATATTGGCATCTCGGGGCAATACAGGATGAGATATGGATTGAATGTTGTTAAACAGCTCATCAGCACAGTATAGGTTATTTAGAGCCGCCCCAGAGAGAGGGGAAGGATACATAGGAATCTGGGAACTGTGCCCTACCCTTATTATCAAATAGATTCCTATTGTTTAACGTGCTCTGAGGATAGACCGATACACGGGACCGCCCGGTTTACGTCCCCATATGAAGGACGAGGCTAAGGGAAAGTGTCTTTCCCAAGAACTCATCGACGGAAAGGATGAGATATGAAATGCCTGTATATTATTCTCTATAATTATAGTAAAACTGTATAATTTATATATTATTACTAATTGCTGATATTATTGCAACAATCATATATTTAAACCTGTGGTAGAATAACGAAGACAAATAACACATCTAAATTTTATTTAATTATATGCAAGCAGTTTTAAAGTGAAATTGATACTGGACTAATAAACTAATACTAATGTTCGACAAAATCTTCAAGATTGCCATATGTCCCTTTAAAGTGTCCTATTATTTGTAATTTAACTGGGGCGATCTTTAATAATATCGCTGTAAACTGTCAACATCACAGAGAAACTTTCTTGTTGTATCATCGTGAATCTATTGTTTTATGTGATAGAATTTCACAATATCTCAATAAAAAAACAAAAAAGTAAAGTATCCCAATGAGCTGGGACAATTATAGTTATAGTTAGGCAAAAAAAGGAAATTGTGTTTTTGTAACCTGACCAGACTCCCTTATCACTCCTCTTTTTTTTTTTTAAAGTAGCTATCCCGCCAAATAACTACAAAATTACACTAGAAAACCGTTTATCGAAACTCTATCCAGGTGTTCAGGTCATATAACAATGTATATGTGCCGATTAAAAGTATAGGTTTATTAATAGGTTCTTAGAATACCCGTGATTGAATATCCGTAAAATGATGGTAACTCTTAATTCGACACTCCAGTTTTGGGGTTTGGTCCGGCTGGTTAAAGCTGTTTATACTGTGTATGTAGATTTTGGATTCTCAAAATATGTAAGTTATATATATACTTTGTCATCAGTAGGTTTAGAAACGGTGTACATAATGTTTATAAAATCTGACTTGTTGGCCGGATGGCTACTTTAATGAGAATAATAAAAAAAATCTGTACAAATCGGGTTCTGCCACTCAAATAAATCATGTTTCTCAAGCTTATTAAAATCTTTATTTATAAAAACAACGCTAAAGAACCATAGAAATGTATTCCCAAATTTCCCTCTATGGAGTGGCTCGAAATGTTAACATTTGCTAGTAAGATAGAGTAGCTTACGTACATTTTTTAAATTCCACTCTCTGGGGTGGCTCGAAATATTGCCATATCATAACATTAGCTTAATTAACCTATATCACAGGGGTCAAATATATTAAAGTTTATAGCTTTAGCTTACCCAGGGGGAACAAGGCCAAGGGAACATAATAATAAAAATAAATGGATTTTTTTTTTTGAGAACAAAGCAAACTATTTTTGGGGAACAATTTTCAGTGAACATAGACCCTACTGGGAGGGTCTCATCTCATCATAGAAATAATACATCAGTGCTATATTATTATTATATTTGTAGTTTAAATGACTGATTCCTGACTTTTTAAGTCATCGAATAATAGCGCGTGTAGCTGCTGGCATAATACAACAGTTCTTACATTAACAACGGTTCGGTACATACACTTTTAAAAATACTACTTATTATCTGAAAATCGAAATTAGTTAACTTGTTTACAGTATACAATATAAGAATACTGGCAGTTTTGATATAAGTGGTAAACTTCTAACTCATAAAGTAGAAACATCCAAGTTGTGTGCCACCTTCTAGCACATTTTATGAAATAAAATGGGAAAATGGCTATGAATATTTATATTCTTTCATCCCCAAAACCAAGTTGCTTTGAAATATTCCTGATTTTATAAAAAAAAAAAATGAAGTTTTTGCATCTTTTTCAAGAAAATGTGACTTCGCCACCTTTTTGCACCTTTTTGCACTAGCCCCTTCAATTGTACGCGTAGATGGGCTTACGCACCTACGCTCGTGCAACACTTATTTCAGCTTGATAATTCTCAGAAAAAATCCCAATAAAAAAATGTCCCAGGGTGTTCAAATCCACTTCCGAAATTGTCGCGAATCTGCTCGCATAGTTTGGTAAACCAAACGTTAGACTGCTCCACGGCGCATGTCTCGTTCACTCAAACAAGCTTTTAATGACGGCTGTGGAGCAGTCTAACCAAGCGTATTATGTTTACGATTCACATAACTTCAACTGTATGTTAATTGCGCGTGTCGTAATTGGGAAAACCCAAAACGTATACTTCCCGTGACGTCACAATCGCGTGATAGAAAAATTGTTAACCGGCGGACAGTAAAAAATTGCTTCACGCTAAAGGGTATGGGCAATTTATAGAGTGTAAACGTGAGGTATAATAAAAACAATTGTTTGCATTCCTATCAGTTCGCAGGCCCAGAGTCATGTTTATTTATTTATCGTTTTTTACGCCAACGTAGACCTTGCTTGTGTATAATTGATATGCAGAGGGTGTTTCATATTGATGAATACGTGTAGGTTTGAAATATAATAGTATACGTGTAGTTTCGAACTAGGGTAGGTTACATATATCGGAATTTATGAGACTAACTGCGGACTTAATTAACATGGGACTGGAGGTTTTAATATTGGTCGCCATTATACAGTCGTGCAGTGACGCCTATACGATTGAGAAATGTAAGTTGACTGTTTAAATATGTGTTACACTGTTAACTTGCTTACGTTAAATGTTTACCCAGACCTTGAGGATGTAACCCCACTCCCCCTCCCTCCCCCCCCCCCCCCCCACCTCCCCCGAGTACTGAATACTCCTTATTTTTAATGTCCGGAGCTAAATAGTATTCAGTACTCGGTCTCTAAAGTAAAACATTTAGAGACCGAGTACTGAATACTATTTAGCTCCGGACAAAAAATCTAAGTATAAAATTACAAAGGGCAATAACTCTAATTTGAATGATGACCTAAAACTCCTAAGAGCCGGGATCTGCTAGATGAATGAAGGCCCGATTATCAAAAGTAGACCTTTCTTTACATTTTATGATTGTTTGTACATATTTGAGTACTAACTACTAAATAGTGTGTTGTGCGAGTACTGCGTACCAGGCTCGTGCGTACTGAATACCGCCTAAAACGCCCTGAATACTGCGTACCAAAAGGGGTGGGGTGTGTGGTTTCAGCCTCAGACCGTCGTAATGTTAGTATTTTGGTATGGAACACGTAACAGGAATCGGACATATTTATAAACGCATGTAATACATCACGTTGACTATCCACTTCTTGTATATTAAAATATATATTTACCTATTTTTATATAAAATTATATACAAACGTCGACCTACATATGGGGATACTGTACTGTGTTTACAATACGTCCGATTCCTATGAACACATATGCATAATGATAGCTGTAGCTGTAGACTTACTCTGGTTCCTAGTCCTGTTCCATATCAGTTAACTTGAAACTGGAGGACCCGGGTTCAAACCTCACCGGTGCCACTGAGTTTCGTTTGAGTGTTCTTGAGAACAACACATTATCCCTTAACATCGTCCGCCGGGTGGGGGACGTAAACCGTGCGGCCCGGGTATCGGTGTCTAACGTTCGAGCACGATAAACATCCATATGGTTGTATATATTCGACAGTAGACTAGTAATAGGACAGGATCCCGGATTAATTTTTCCACTCTCTCTGAGGCAGTTCTAAATAATCTATAATGTGTTGTTGAGCCAATAAGAAGTATCAGATAATAAACAAGAAGTAGCAGATAATATGCAGGAAGTAGCAGATAATAAACCAGAAGTAGCAGATATTAAATAACAAGTATCAGATAATAAACAAAAAGTAGCAGATAATAAACAGGAAGTAGCAGATAATTAACAAGAAGTAGCAGATATTAAATAAGAAGTAGCAGATAATAAACAAGAAGTAGCAGATACTAGATAAGAAATAGCAGATAATTAAAAAGAAGTAGCAGATAATATACAGGAAGTAGCAGATAATAAACAAGAAGAAACATATATTAAATAAGAAGTAGTAGATATTAAATAAGAAGTATCAGATAATAAACAAAAAGAAGTATATAATATTATATAGGAAGTAGCAGATAATTAACAAGAAGTAGCAGATAATATACAGGAAGTAGCAGATAATAAACAAAAAGTAGCAGATATTAAATAAGAAGTAGCAGATAATAAATAAGAAGTAGCAGATACTAGATAAGAAATAGCAGATAATTGAAAAGAAGTAGCAGATAATATGCAGGAAGTAGCAGATAATAAACAATAAGTAGCAGATATTAAATAAGAAGTAGTAGATATTAAATAAGAAGTAGCAGATAATAAATAAGAAGTAGCAGATAATATACAGGAAGTAGCAGATAATTAACAAGAAGTAGCAGATAATATACAGGAAGTAGCAGATAATAAACAAAAAGTAGCAGATATTTAATAAGAAGTAGCAGGTAATAAACAAGAAGTAGCAGATACTAGATAAGAAATAGCAGATAATTAAAAAGAAGTAGCAGATAATAAATAAGAAGTAGCAGATATTAAATAAGAAGTATCTGATAATAAACAAGAAGTAGCAGATAATATACAGGAAGTAGCAGATAATTAACAAGAAGTAGCAGATAATAAACAAGAAGTAGCAGATAATTAACAAGAAGTAGCAGATAATATACAGTAAGTTGCAGATAATAAACAAGAAGTAGCAGATATTAAATAAGAAGTAGCAGATAATATACAAGAAGTAGCAGATAATAAACAAGAAGTAGCAGATATTAGATAAGAAGTAGCAGATAATTAACAAGAAGTAGCAGATAATTAACAAGAAGTAGCAGAAAATAAATAAGAAGTAGCAGATAATAAACAAGAAGTAGCAGATAATAGACAAGAAGTAGCAGATAATAAACAAGAAGTAGCAGAAAATAAATAAGAAGTAGCAGATAATAAACAAGAAGTAGCAGATAATAGACAAGAAGTAGCAGATAATAAACAAGAAGTAGCAGATAATAAACAAGAAGTAGCAGATAATAAATAGGAAGTAGCAGATATTATGTAACTGTGTCCTCTCTTTATTTCAAGGGAATATGCACGAATCATGTGGTGCTGAAATTGCAAGATTCAACAAAGCTGGAGAACTACATTTTGACGCGGACAGCCTTCCGAACTATTTGCCTGGACACGAGTGCAAAGTCACAATATTTCCACAGCAAACACAGGACAGTAAAAGCTTGGTATTGTTTTATTTCACCGAATTTGCATTGGGACCTTATTGCGAAGACACGAACGTGACCGTTTTGGACGGAGGTCGATATTTGGATAAAGCAGTATATATACAAGGTAACGATAATATTTAATGCATATTTTACGCGATTGCCACTCGAACTGAATTGAATGAATGAATGAATGGTGTTTTACGGCACGTCGACACATACATAGGTCATATTGAGCGCAAAAACAGGAACTGAATTGAAATGAATTGTTAAGATTACATACGAAAACGTCTCCGTGGCCGAATGGTTAACGACGTTGCGTTGTAAACCTTCGCTTCTCACCGCTGCGGGTTCGAATCCCACTAGGAGCTCGACTTGTAAGTGAGGAAATGTCGATTCTTATGGATTGCGGGAGGCGTACAGTACTGGTTCTACCCAGGAAAAGTAGGCGGTCTGCCTCCACCAAAACAATCGACCGTCATAACCTTACATGTGTTGTAAACAAACAAACAAACAAACAAAAGATTACAGACGCAACAGGAAACCGCGAGTTTGAATCCCACTGTGAGCTCGACTTGTAAGTGAAAACGCGTCGATTTTTTTAAAGCACCATCCAATAATGTTGGAATATCAATATTAAATGAAATGGCATGAACGAAGGTCACAGACAACTATTGATTTTCCCATAGGCCTGCATTATAACATTCAGGGCTACCCTGATTTCCCTATATAAGGCACCCCTTGCCTGAAACTTACATCCAAGTGCCATGTAATGAGGAACTTTTTTTCGTAGCTAATCTTATGAAAAGTCGTTTTTGGCTCCCCCACAGTTTTGCAGTTTTTTTCCGCCAAATGTCAGCGTGTACCTACTTACATTCTTAGTCATAATTGTTCCAGTTCGAAGAAAGCATATTTATTTTGAATTCTCAAGTTGTTTTATTTCAGTCATTATAATTTATCCAATCCATGACTTCACATTGGTAAACATTAGTCTCGGATTCCCTAAACTTTGTTTGGACCAATCACCACTGTAGGGATCCGTACACCGGATCTTGGTCAAGACCCCGTTCACTAGTACGGAGTTTTGGTCAGCCATGTTGTAGAAAACGTACGGATAACAACAGCAAATGTAGGTTAACCACGTTTTTCTCCTATTTTTGTTCATTTTATATGAATAATCAGTATTGCTATATGGTGCGGAAACATTTCCCCGTTCAAATATTACCGTACATTGTTGACATATTACTTTAAATGCTACAATTCGGATCAAAGAAAAACAATTGCCGGTGCTGAAATTCGCCCAAAGTACCCTTTAGCAATAAATATCTCATTAATTTGCAAGTTAATGAAAATTTTGAATTGGCAGATTTGATTGTTTTTCCAATATACGTGCATGTTCAAATGTTGAACTTCATTCATCCGAAATTGACCGAGATATGAATCGAAACAAAATTAATGTTTGTGTACGGGGTCTTGGGCACTTGTGTACGGAGTACTGCAAATATTCTCTTTTTACTGTACGGAGTTTTGCTTTAAATATATTGTATGAAACTATGGTTTCAATGGTACTTGCATTAGATGTAATACATAAAACATTCATTGAATGTTTGTAAACAGTCAATGTAGTGTCATTAGAACTGAATCAACGTAGATTTCCTTGAACAGATATAATCATGCGAGCTATATAGATAATTAATATTAACCCATGCCGTTATCTATATCATGTGTTGTCAATGTAGTTTATGAACCAACTTTACATTTCCTATTAACATGCTTAGGAAAGTTTGACATAGTTTAGATGTCAGTATGGGGCATAGAATTAATTTTAACCTGACAGGCAAACTGTTTGAAAAAATACGGTAAGGATTTTTAACGCCTGTGGGACGTATACTAATACTTTATTTAAACAATATTTTATTCAAGTACTGAATGGTATTGGACAAATGGTATTGGACAACAGGCAATGCCTATGTAAGACCTCTCCCATATCAAGGTACATATAAACAATAAATTCATATCAAACATAACATAACATGTGGAATTGTAGTACAGTTTGCATATATTGGTTTGACAATTAACTTAGAATCTTTGAAACATGTGTACCGTGATTGTTTAGTATTAACACTTTGTACTGTCAGAAAGCATTTAAGTGAGAACAAAAAAGAATCAGCAGAAAGAAAATCATACTGGAAACCAATACGAAATATATATAAAAATGTACCGATTATTACAAAATATAATGGTTCCAAGGCGGTAGCCCTATTGTCAACCCTTTTATGTTTGTGATGTCGTTTCCATTTATTATTGCTTCTGCCTTCTTGTTTGTCTGTTTGCGTGTTTGTTTCTGTGTTTTGTGATTGACTGTCCTCGATCCTTGTATGCTACTTTCCCTGTCCGATCTTTTTATATTTCTTTTAATATGAGTTTCTGTAACCAATAGTTAATTTTGGAGTTTAAGATAACTGAGAAAACAGACAAACAAAAAAATAAAAATTACAATAAAAAAGGAAGAAAGATGATAATATATAAAAACAAATTCTAGCATTGTGACAAAACATATCTGAAAATACAATAGTATATACATACATATACATATGTACATGTACATACATCTATAATTCTACGAAAATCCCCTGGTACACTTGATGTATTTGTGGACGATAAGTACAATTTCTGAGTTCTAGTATCGTCTAGATTGGAACTGCCATTCAGTATCAAGTCAATGTTGATATGCGTGACATCAGCAAGATTGGCTAGGGTATCAAGTAAGTCATTTCTGTATTGGTTATACAGTGGACAGTTGAAAAAGAAATGAGTATTGTCCTCACATGGATTGCCACATTTCGGACATACTGCTGAATCTGTCAAGAAGTGGTCAAATAAATGCGTATTTAGATTACTTGAGTTATTTCTTAATTGACAATGGATGATGTTATCATTCCTATTTCCTATATTATAGTGATATGGACTGTAAGTCCTATGTTCAATAGCCTTTAGTTTATGCTTAAATTGTTCAACAGATGGTGCAATTTTAGCGTCTAAATGTAAAGCATTCCACAATTTAATTGTACTCGGCAGAAAGCTGTTATAAAATGATGTTGTACGACAAAGAGGGAGACGTAAGTATAAATCCTGAAGTTCGAAGGTTATAATTATTGTTTACAGGTAAGTATGGCTGGATTAAGTTATACATGTAATCTGGACTTATGCCATAAATTATTTTGTAAATAGTTACAAATTTATGATCTTTTTTTCTTTTTCTTTTTTAATGTTTCTAAGTTAAATTCAGTATACAAGTATGATCTAGAGGAATTGCATCTGAGGCCTGTTATTATTCGTGCTGCTTCAACTTGGACGCTCTCTAATAGATCAGATTCTCCCTGTGTACAGTTATTCCATATTGAATCTCCATATTCAGGTATAAGTCTTATAATGGCGATATATATTTTCAATAGAGAATGTCTGTCAAGTTTGTACTTAAGCATTCTTAGAATGTTAAATCGTGCACATGCTTTTTCGTATATATTTTCTATATGATGCGACCAAGTTGCATTGGACTGAATTTTTAATCCAAGGTGGCAATGTGTGACGCTACGTCTTGTACTATATATTTATCAAAGTAGACTGGTGGGTGGTTATAGTTTCTTCTAGTGCAAACAAGGCTTTTGTTTTTTTGAGGATTAAATGTAACAGCCCATTTTTTTGACCATTCAGATATTTTGCAAAGATCATTTGTAAGAGAGTTGGCACATTCTACTGGGTTTTTATCAACTACAACAAAAAGAGAACGATCATCAGCAAATAACCGTACATCATTCAATAAGTCATCTGTGATGTCATTTATATAAAGCAGAAATAGAAACGGACCTAAAACAGAGCCTTGCGAAACACCTGCATCTATAGTACTGAAGCTTGAAGAAAATCCATCTAGGACTACTTTGTGTTGCCTATCAGAGAGATAGCTACGTATCCAGTTACATAATGAATCACTGATAACATATTTAGCTAATTTAAAAAGCATCCCAGCATGCCATACTTTGTCAAACGCAAAATATAAATCGTACATCTTTCCCAGCGTCGAGGTTGGTTATTATGTTATTATATATTTCTATGAGCTGATTTACTGTAGAGTCTCTAGGTTGAAAGCCTGCCTGGTATTTGCACAGATGGTTATTCGTTTTGATATAGTTGAACAAGTGTTTAAATACGATTTTTTCCATCAATTTGCAAATAATACTGGTAATGGATATAGGCCTATAATTGCCCGGCATGTCAGGTTCTCCCTTGCCCTTGAAATTAGGAGTTACATTCGCCTGTTTCCATTGGTATGGTACTTTTCTAGTGGACAATGACAGATTAAAAAGTCGCGTCAATGGAGCAGCGATGCTATTTAAAACTAATTTTAACACGTTTGGGCTAATCATATCTGGGTCTGGAGGTTTCGATAATTTCAAGATTTTCAATTGATCAATTACTTCCGTTTCATTTATAATAAAGTCATTCATTTTATAGTCAGTGCGATTATGAAAAGTAGGTAATTCCGGTTCATGTTCAATATGAGATGTTGCAGAAAAGGAAGAATTCAATGCGTTTGCTTTGTCTACTGGATGTATTAAAATACGACCGTTATTTTTTATTGGAACGTTTGGTTGAGTTACTTTGTTCAATTTAGAGATCGATTTTGCTATACGCCAACATTTACCCGGGGGGATTGATTTATCAGTTAACTGGGATGTAAGTTTTGACTTGTATGATTCCTTAGATTCGCGGATTAAAGCAATTACCTCATTTCTAAGTTGAATAAACATTGACCAATGTAATGGATTGTTGTAAATAAGAAAAAAATTATATGACGTTAACTATGGTCACAATGAGCTAAAATTGGACAACTGTATCAATTCTAACAGACAATAATATACGTCTGGACTTAGTTTGTAGTACATGTAGTTATTTGGAATAAGTACGGAGTCTTTCTCAAGAATTACCCCTTTTAAGTTTTAGTTTTCTGCATTTTTTCGTCTTAACAATACAAAATGGTATAAGACATATAGGACCTAAATAATGTCTACGAATTACTACAAATATAAGTAAATAACATCAGTGCAGAGCAGCGAAAACAATCTTAGCATTGCAAAACCCCGTACAGTACATGGACAAGACTCCGTACACAAATCAGCCAGTGCTCAAGAAATAGGATAGCCCGACGCCCGGGGCTCCTCGAAATCCATTCCGGGCCTGTCTCATTTTGCAGACGAGGAGCCCGTCGGGCCTGTCTAAAAAAAAAAAAAAAAAAAAAAAAAAAATACCCAAAAAAATATCAGTTTTACTGGATCTCAAGCTCAAGTTCCTCAAGACAAAATACTCCCATGTGTATTGTGAACTGTGAAAACACTTGCAATAAAGTAATTAAAATGTGTTATACACACATTGAAACAATAACAATAAGAAGTTTGAATATTTTGCCTGGCTTCGTGTCGGCAGTTTGTCACAACTTTGAGGTCGACAGTTGTTGACATAAAACTCATTATTCTGCTATTAGGGTTGTGTTTTCTTTCCGTGTTTTCTTTCCTTTGTGATAAGAAATACCGTTTTTGTCATTAAAAACACACTAATGCATAAAAAAAAATCGTTATTGATAATATTTCGATTGAATGTTTGTCAAATGTTCGGCCGTAAAAGTGCGTTGTCATAGTAGTTCGGATGGTACATAATTTCGGATTTTTTTTTTTTTTTTTTTTTAATTTTTTTTTACATTATCAGATAAGAAAAACTGTCCTTTACAAATACATGTTGGTGGAAAGAAAAATATATATACTCAGTATATACTCAGTGTATGTATAAATACAGATATAAAGTATATTTCTATTCATTGTTTTGTACATGGAAGATGAGCCTGGCATGTTCATGCCATATAACCTTTTCATGTGTTGGTGCGCCTTAAAACCCCAATTCAATTCAATTCTATTCATTGTTTTAGGTGTAAGGAGTTCCTGGAATCCTACTTTTAAATGAATTCTAGTCTAGGCTCCTAATTCTTTACTTGGAGAAAGTGGTGACAAAAGAAAAAATATAGCCAGAGGAGGCTCTGATAGTCTCATAAAACCTGATTAAAAATTTGGCTCCAAGTTTAGCTCCAGTTTCACCAAGTCGGCTCTGATTATTATCGTTTGGCAAAAGTGCTAGTACTCTCCTTTGCATTGGTTATAAATTACTATGTAATATTCTATTCTAACATATTTTAAACGAAATGGTAAATAAGTCCGCTGCCAGGGAGCATAAAGTGGTAGCAAAAAGAAAAATATAGTCAGAGGAGGTTCTGAGCTTGATTAATACATACGTAACAAAATTAATGTGTGCTATAAAAGTGAATAAAGACACATTTCCAATAAGAAAAAAATGTTGGACTTTTCCATTTCAAATCAGGGCCTGTCCATTTCAAATCGGGGCCTGTCCATTTTCAGAAGCAACAAGCCCTGGGCCTGTTTCTTAAAATAATTTTCTTTGAGCACTGATCAGCGTCTTTTTATATGAATTAGTTACGCTGGGCACATTTTGTTTCGATTCATATCTCGGCCAATTTCGGATGAATGATGCTGAAATTTTGAACATGCACGTATACTGGAAAAACAAATAAATCTGCTAATTCAAAATTTTCATTAACTTGAAAATTAATGAGATATTTATTGCTGAAGGGTACTTTGGGCGAATTTCAGCACCGGCAATTGTTTTTCTTTGATCCGAATTGTAGCATTTAAAGTAATATGTCAACAATGTACGGTAATATTTGAACGGGGAAATGTTTCCGCAACATATAGAAATACTGATTATTCATATACATGAACAAAAATAGGAGAAAAACGTGATTAACCTACCTTTGCTGTTGTTATCCGCACGTTTTCTACAACATGGCTGACCAAAACTCCGTACTAGTGAACGGGGTCTTGACCAAGATCCGGTGTACGGATCCCTACAGTGATCACAGTCTGTTTTATTTAGTAGACACGGACCTAATATGAAATAGGCACTGCCCATGTAACGGGCAAAACACTTCGAGAAAATGTACAGTTTGTACAGTTAAAGGCCTTTAATATATACCTGTCTCTATTTTAAGGGTGAGAACTAACTCTAATTTCTAAATTTGATCAAATCATCGGTTTAGTTTCTGTTGTTGGAATAATTAGATTAGTCGGCGGCGTTTTAATGGAGTCGGTCGGGTCACAGTAAACACAGATATTATTTTATTTGGCCTAAGTATTTTTAAACGTCAAAAAGTTCAGTACTGTAGATTATCTCTATGAACCTAGAAACGTGTGCAGATCCATGTTTTAATTTTAGAGAGTGAGTGAAATTATGCAGCAACATGACATTTTGTTAATTCTCTCGCATTTATAGAATACCAGATTGATTTATTATTTATTCATTTTGTGGGGAGAGGGGGGTGTGGGGATGGGGTGTGGGTGGGTTGGTGGAGGGTGTATGGTGGATACGTGGGTCTGCTTAACTTGAATCCACCCTTAAGTCCATGTAAGTGTATACATAAAATTGGAATATCAAGATTATATTTGTTTGGCATTAGCACCCATCAAAACACTTAGGATATTTTTACTATGTTTAATCAGTGCCGTTATATACTCGGTAAAAACAGTTTTGGACCAGGGTATATAATTTCATATAAAAATAAAACCAGTGGACAGAATTTAAGTATCTTTTTTTAGTAACCAAGGTCTACCCTACCCGGTCAATTTGGTACCAGAAATATCAAATTCCAAACAAGTTTTGATTTTAAAAAAATATCGCGAACACACAAAGGGTCTGTAAAAAATGTTGCAAAGTCCATTAAAAGTAACAGTTACGGACACATTCGAGTAACCAATAAAAAGATTATTATTTTTTTGCAAACGTTCATTGTAAACAATAATTATTGTTGATTGTTGATCTATTGTGAATTATCAACTGAGATAATAAGGGTTATGGTCGAATGTCAAGGTTCAGCGATCATGTACGGGTTCGAACACTGCCATGGTCCAAAACTTCTTTTACAGAGTATATACGAGTATATAAGAACACTGGTTGTAGTATATTAGGTAGTAGGTAGTAGTAGGTAGGTAGTGAGCGGGTGGAGGGGTGCGTTTGAGGGAGGGGGAAGTTTTCTTTTCTGTTAAGATTTTATTGGCGAAATTTCTTTTTTCTCTTTTGTTATCTGAGAATATTTATTTAATCTTTGTTACTTGTTACCATCAAATTCTCTCTCCCCCCCCACCCCTCACACACACACACACACATACACCCCTCCCCCTCCCTCCCACACACAATTAATTATATCGAAGTACTTTGCCCGTTATCTAGGCAGTGCCTATTTGATATTAATAGGCAACATGCAAATCGGTTCAATCTGAAATTTGTGATTTTCCCAAAAGGAATCGTTTGGCGGATATACAATTAAACATAGTTCAGGGAAGAATTTTCATCAAGTTCTTTAAAAGGTCCCACATATGTTTTTGCCGTCGATTCGAGAATAGAAGATCTGCTTGTTTGAATACCAGGCGTTATTATTTGAACAATATGCAAGAAATCAGTTTAAACCCCAATCTCTAAGCGATGGAGCATATAATCCCGACAGCAAAAGTGTTCTCTTCGTAGAGGACATGACCGACAATATCGGTGAAAGTCATGTGTTTTCTCGACAAATGTACGGCAGTCTTCACTGCCAGCCAGAGAACTTGGGGAAGAGAACTTGGGGAAGGAAACATTCAGCTTATACAGTAAGTGTTTTGATTTCGATTTCTAAATATTTCATTAGATAAACATTATATGAATCAAAATATGCTCGTGACGGCGATTCGTGACGGCGATTCACTAAGCCCACGCAACCACGCCCCACACCCCATACCCTCCCTTTTAAAAAAAGAAGCAAACCTTCATTAACAAACTTTACAAATAACTACATAAAACAAGGCATAGCCGATAATGTAACGGTTCTGCCCGTTAGAGCTATGTGTATTGCATAAAGTACACGACTGCGAACGGCGAGACAACGTCAAATAAATGAGACAAGATCTATGTGGCTCATTGCTCTCTGTAACGTGTGAAAGTCTAGTTTCGTATGACTGTGTAGTGGTGGCCCGGTTACCTCAGTAGGTAGAGCACTAGCCCTGTAAGCGAGGGTTCCCAGGATCGAATTCCATGATTTACTTCAACCGCTTACACCCAATTTGTTCAGTACTTATCTTACTGTGCAAATATGCCGTTCTTGAGAGTGGGTGTAAACTTGTCTTGCTGCATGTACACGGACAGCCCTATCCCGTGCATTTTATTTTAAGGATCGCAAAGAACTTGTGTGCTGATCAGGTAGTTTGAATGTCCATGTTGTAAGAAAGTTGACTTTTTTATACCAGATTTGTTTGTTTATTTGAATGGTGTTTTACCTAATTTTGTGCACAAGTAAGGCGATTTTTTTTTGTGGTATGGACAGTCCACCATATTTTTCTTGGGTAGAACCAGTACAGTACTGTAACAGTTTATCTCCCGCCACCCGTAAGACTCAGAATTGACAATTTCTCACTTGAAAATCAAGCTCCCAGGGGCGTACCTGAGCATACTCCTATACGCCCGGGCCTATGATTCAGAGTTGGGTGTCGGAAAAAACTAAAAATGTGAAAAACGCCTTATTTAGGGTTCAATTTTTCAAAAACATTCACGGGGGAGGCCACCCGGACCTCTACAAACGGGAGGGGCCCTACCAACGGGAGGGGGACACATCCCCCTGCTTATTTAAGTTCAAATTTTCAAAAAAAATCACGGGGAAGGCCACTCGGACCCCTACCAACGGGAGGGGGGGACATATCCCCGTGCATATACCCAAAAACATTCTAGGTACGCCCCTGGCTGCCAGTGGGATTCGAACCCGCAGCAGTGAGAGGCGAGAAAGTTTTAGCCTTTCGTCCCACAAGTCCGGGTTCGCAGTGGGGTCACATCCCAGAACGCACTCCGCAATTCCTTACCGGGTTGAAACACTAACCATGCACTCAGACTGAATAACGGTAACAGGAAGAGCGAAACCTTTTCTTTTTCTCGATACTGCACACAATTCTGATAATCACAGCAGCCTCTTTGCTGAGGAATACTTCCGCAGTACCTTGTCCGAATAAGGTACTGAGGAAGTGCATTCGAGCCCGGGACCTCTGGATCAAGAGTCAGTTATGCTGTCCACTCTACCACCACAGCTCCTCCACAGTCGTGAATTTGAAAAAAAAAATTGCACAAAACTCAGGAACACCGTTATGTATATAAGTTTCGTACAAATAAACCTGGTCCATCAGGCCCCTTATATTTATTTAGATGGATGTGTCAATGTGTGCTGCACATGGTGGTAGAAGTATCGTTTAGGCATCCAGTAATTGACATTTTAACCAAAACTTTACCCCAAAATTGATTTCTATTTAACGCATAGAAATAAACATGATTATTCTGGATATCCCAGTTAGGAAATACACTTGTGAAAATGAGCACATACACAAAGAAACATATTTATATCAATTATATATATTCTTTTACTGATTAAAATCAGCCAATGATTCATCGGTTACATCACTGCTGATTGTAACCGACGATCGATTGCAACTTTCAACCGATTGCCCATCACTATCATCAAGTATAAAATTAGTTTAAAAAAACATGGATAAAGTACGTAATTAAATAATCAATCTAATTACCTCATGCTTGTAAAAAAAAAAGCAATAAAAAATATATTTATACAATGGCCATAAATAGCGTGTTTTATTTGTTAACTGCAGGTTGTGTCAACCGTCGCATTTAACAGCAGAGATGAACATTTGCGAGATGGGTATTTGAGGCCACAATCCAGATGCAGTTTGCATAAGGTAAATATTTTAAACTGATATAATGTTATATAATGTTAGAGAACAAAATTATTATGTCGCTGGTTGAACACGTTTGAATCTCTACAGCCCTGTATATTCTACAGCTAAGTAGTAGGTCCAAAGGACTTTTGTTTTGTAGTGTGGAATTGTAAAACAGGCATGGGTACAACTTATGCCTGCGCTCATCATAGTACCATCTACTTCTCGGCCAAGGTGTGGGGCGTCCACATCGCTCTCCCTTGCATGCTGCCACTTTCACTGGGTCAATTCTGTTTTTGGGGGATGGAAGATTGGCTGTGTGTGCAAGTAACACAAAACAAACAACAGTTTTCTATAAACTAGTATGCGTTTTTTTTGTGGCATAACACTTTTAAACGCTGACCAGAATAGTGTGTGTGTTTCGCAATGTCTCATCGCCAGCTACGGGCAAAGTATAGTCTGGAATAATATGTGCGCATGGTTTAATATGGTGCATTTTATTGTATGTGGGGACCTTGCTAACTGGTTAGATAGGAAATACTTTAAAGTATTTTGATTCTAATAAGGTCTGGATTGATGATCCCCGTTTTACAAAAACGTCATGATAACCATTACTCTATGACCTACAGACTAGAGAATAAGTTATGCGTCTCCGTGGCCGACTGGTTAACAACGCTGCGTTGTAAACCTTCGCCTCTCACAGCTGCGGGTTTGAATCCCACTGTGAGCTCGACTTGCAAGTTAGGAAGTGTCGATTCTTAAGGATGGCGGGAGTTTTACAGTACTGGTTCTACTCAGGAAAGTTGGGTGGTCGGCCTCCACCACATACAATCGACCGTCATATGTAACGTGCATGTGTTGAAAATGACGTGAAGCACCATACAAACAAACGAAAGAGGATACTATATAATAGGAAAACAATGAATGGAATTTTATTATATTCATCAACATTCAGTGCAAAGCATTTAAAATGTCCAGTGCACAGCATCTAAAGGCTGTATATGCTCGCCATCATTAACATTAAAATCACTTCGGAAAATAGGTGCCTATACAGAGCTGGGTGTCTCAATGTTTGCCAGCATATTCCCATTTTTCCTGTGCATGCACAATATATGGACCACACAATGTCAGGATTTCTCAAACTTAAATTGTTGGATTAATGTTTCAGATTGTGTAATATCTAAATGTAAATGAACTCTTCCACCCGAGATGGAGATTTCCACCAGAGATGGGGATGTTGAAAGACCGTTTTGAAGCTGCATGTTTTCTCTAGGGTAAATGTGTTTTGAGTTTGATTGTTTACGCCATGGTTAGCTCGTTAGGCCATTTTATTTTAGGATGGTCGATTTTGTATGGTAGAGGCAGACCGTCACATTTTTTCTGTGTAGAACTAGTACTGAATACCTCCCACCATCCGTAAGAATCAACACTTTATCACTTGGCAAGTTGAGCTCCCAGTGGAATTCAAACCCGTAGCGATGAGAGACGAGAAAGTTTTAGTCGAGTCATCTTAATTATCCCACCCATGGTTTCGCTACAGATATTTACTTGTATGCTTATAAGGGCCAGTAAAGCTAAATTTAGAGACGATGCGTCGTCTGTTGTCACATGTTACTTTATTCTTTTAATTATGCCCCGTTGATCTATTAGGTGTGGAGTCTAGGGTATATAGTGTTGCCCTTGTCAGTCTATCTTGTCCGGACTACTCTTCCTAAACTTTTCAACAGATTAACTTGATACTTGTTATGCAGCCTCATCAGTATGACTGGTACCTTACATTAGGGACATTAATGTGCACAGGTGCATTTCTCAAATATCATTACATGAAACTTACTGTGAAAGCATCTCAGTATGTCTTAGTAAAACATGCTGAGCAAACACTGACAGCATTGCTTGGATACTGTTGGTTTTCTTTAAGTAAGCATGTAATATATTTCTGACAGTATCAATATTTGACTCTCGATTAAATAAAAAAGAAATATGGTACAGTGAATCAATGAGCTATGATTCTCAGAGCTACAGGTAAGCAAGAATGAAGTAGCAGTAGATTAATAAGTAGAGTTTATAAAATTATGATTATATAGCTGTGTAATTGTTCCATCTTGCATTTATATCAACATCTTGCAATTATGGCAATGGTTGAATAAAAATAACTTCAAATACGTATACAGAATTTAAAATTCATACAGCGACGGAAGTTACTTTGCATCACTAAAGTGGCTTCTAAATGTCACTTTTTAAACGGAAGTAAACATATTAAAAGAATACATATCTTATGCGTATACATGAGCTAATTAATTTAAGGGACACGGCAATTTTGAAGATTTACCAGGCATTACGATTAGCACCTCGAGATCATTTTGGCTTTTAGTTTAAACTTATTTATTTTACATCGATTGTAACGAAAGCTGTATGAACTTATTTGAATCACTCTAGATGTCTTCCTGGGTAGAACCAGTACTAGGCAATTCAGATAGGGTGTCTTGCTCAGGGACACAGCGCATATGGCAATGACGGGAATCGAACCCACGACTTTTGGATCATGGGTCCAACGCTCTACAACTAGACCACAGCGCTCCAATTTTGGCTTTTAATCTGCTTGCATACAAATAAACAAACTGTTGTGTTTTCTTCGTTGCCAAAGATTTAAATATATTATTGGATCAATATACTCATCATTTAGTAATTTGCAATCACAACTTGCTTAATAAACATTAATGGTTGTGAAAATGCAAGTTGTGAAGATAAACTAAAGGGAAGCCACCAGTTTAGTAAAAAAATCAAGATAATAGCGTGTCCCTTTAATGTTAATTCTAATCAAAATATGAAGCAGCTTCGTTCATAAAAAAAGTCCTGGCATTTCTGTTTATTACTCTTTGTACTGCTTTAGCTTATATAAACTCTTGTGTCTTTTCATTCAGATTATAGATTATTTCACATAATTACTCATTTTGTGTGTGTTTTGTTGCCTTTTCAGAATGACAGTTCATCCTCTAATGACAGCATCTAAAGTTTGGGAGATAAAAATATTCTGCATGTAAAGCTCATCACTTCCAGCACCTCCAGGTCCAAGCTGCTTGCTTGATACACATTTACTGAGTGCTGCCCGATTGTTATTTAAAGTAGCAC
This sequence comes from Cyrtodaria siliqua, assembly GCA_037043455.1. Taxonomy (NCBI): domain Eukaryota; kingdom Metazoa; phylum Mollusca; class Bivalvia; order Adapedonta; family Hiatellidae; genus Cyrtodaria; species Cyrtodaria siliqua. The sequence continues at coordinate 30,276 of JAWPHD010012486.1, read as the reverse complement.
AGCACCTTACATGTAATTGGAAAGACTTGACAGAACATTGTTAACAAGCTATATTTTGGTTGATGGAAGCCAGCCAGATTTACCGTTTTCATACTGGGCAAAACACAATGTTGGAAGATTTTTTCAGTTTTAGAAGTACCTGATGAGGAGATGTTATAAAATGTGGAATACTTTTTATGCCCCCGCAGGGCGGCATATAGTAGTCGCACCGTCCGTCAGTCAGTCCGTACAATCCTGTCCAATCAATAACTCTGAAATTCCTGGACGGATTTTCAAATAACTTGAAACAAGTGCTCACCACAACAAGACGGCATGTCGCGCGCAAAATCCAGGTCCATGGCTCCAAGGGGGCACTCCTCAGTTTCGCATGAATGTCCATGGTGTAAATCAGAAAGAAATCAACTAAGCATCTTTTAGGTCCATTGATGGTCTTTATAATAATTATGAAGCACATGTTTGATGTTTTTTTCAGTTTTGATTACTTCTAACTTTATTTTGGTGTATTGGAATATGCATTCTTTGGGTTTTTTGGAGGCTATAAATAGAAAAATGTGAACCAATCAAAAACTTCCTAAAAGTAGTTAAAATGGCTGATTTTCACTGACGAGGAGATAAGCGTGGAATAACTTTTTAAAATGCCGGACTAGGTATGTAAAATTTAGCATTTCCTGATATGCAAGAGCATTATGAGTGCAGACATGACCCTGATATGTGTAGGAAAATTTTTTATTTTTATTTATTGACATTTGAAATATTGCTAAAATTGCATTTTTAGCATGTTTTAAGGGGTGGGGTAATCTTAAAGAAATGGGACTAAAGTTGTACAGAAAATGCTTTTTGATACTTTTATTTGGTATGGAAACATGGGTAATTTTATTGTCTTCTAAGAAATGTATGACACAATGATGATGTGATTTATTTTTGCTCAAGGATTCAGGCTAAGAGCTTGTCAAGTGTTTGATGATTGAGAAATGTACATTAAACTGTGGAGTGCCCCCCAAGGTCAAGATCCCACTTAGAGGTCAAAGGTAAAAAAGAAGTGCTTTAGTGTCCGGTTCATAACTCCGACATTCATGGACGGATTTTTAAATAACTTGGCACAAGTGCTCACCACAACATGACGACGTGTCACGCGCAAAATCCAGGTCCGTGGTTCCAAGGTCAAGGTCACACTGACTTAGAGGTCAACGGCCAAAACCACTTTGGGGGCATTTGTCACTTACAGTGACATTTCTTGTTTCTTAAATAGGTTTGACTTTAATTCCATATTAAAATAATTATGCCTTGCCACGAAAGTGAATCAGGCATATATTATAGTGTGTGTACCTTTGTCCGTCCGTACTCACATTCAAGTTGTTAATTTCATTTAACCACAAGCCTTATAACTTCACACATGTTTACATCTTCATGACAACAAAATGTTTCTACCAAAAATAGGTCAATATTAATGACCTTCACCTAGGTTTTGCCCCTCATTTTACATTGTGGTTTTATATTGAAGCTTTTGATATAAAGTCCATTACCGAGATGTGAAAACTTACTTGAAGCCATACAGCTTTTATGTACTTCATACATGGTTACATCTACATGACAGCAACAGGTTCCTGCTATTAGAAGGTCAATATGAATGACCTTAAACTGTTTTGTTCATTTAATCGATTCCTCACACATACATCTGCCATATACACATATATATATGACAGCAACATCAGGCCACGAAAATTCCACCCGTTCTCTCGCCATGACGAGTGCTTATTGATGCAGGATGAGTAGAAATTCAGATAAATTCTTTAATTTAACAATTTGACCATTCAAATATTACGTAGGACAAGAATTTGTTTTCCTGCCCTGAACATGTTTATACTGTAAGTAGGTCTAACTGAATGACCTGACCTGTTTTTCACACTCAGTTAATTTTAATATAATTGATTCTTTACATAATAACAGCTATTAAACAACTTTTATTTGGCTTTTTAGGCTTTTGTTTTTTTGTATTTATATATACACGAGCATCTATATATGTGATTTACTTATATTGCCTATTAATGCTGCCTTGTTGGTTAGAGAACATTTCATGACGGGGATTTCTTTATTTACACTGTCCCGTTTAACTGGGATGACAGTAGGGTAAGTGTGAGGTTTGGTGCACCCTAGAACCTGGTTTAAACCCCCAGCGGCCTTTTTGCCACTGACCGTTCCAAGGCGGTAGCCCTATTGTCAACCCTCTTTTTGTATTTGTGATGTCGTATTTGATCTTTTATTCATTTGTAATGTTGTATTCTTTTGTAATGTTGTTCTTTGTTTCTGTGTGTGTTTGTGGTTGACTGTCGTCTTTGAATGCTACTTTTCCTGTTCGATTTTTAATCCATATTTCAAACTTCATACAGACTAACATCTACATGAAAGCAACATGGTCCTAACAAAATAACTGAAAATGACCTTGATATACTTGCACACGTATTATGTCACTGCATTGTCAGTCTGGCTGTCCGTATACTTTTAGCCGACACCTGATTATGGCTTATTGTGTCGCCTGCATAGCATGGCAGACACTTAGGGATCACTTTGTCCGTTGTCCGTCACACTTTAACCTACAACCTAGCCTTGGACATAACTTAAAAAGTATTTGACAACATTTCATAAAATTGCATACACATGTTCATCTTACCTCAAGGAATGTTGTTTATCGTGTCCAATAACTCTGACTTTCATTTTGGCGGAATTATGTCCCTTTTCATAAAACTTTAACCTGCAACCAAACCTGGCATGACAAAATATTGACCTATGCTTATGAAACGTTATACAGTTCCTCCTTATCAGTTATCCAATGCAGAGTTATGTCCCGTTTCATAAACTTTATTAATTAAAAACAAATCTGCTCCATAATTCATGAATCCTGTATCTTCAAACTTTATAGTTAGATTGCACTTGCTGAAATTAGCACACAACAGAAGACACAAATGTTTCGTGGAACAACCTTCTAGTTTAATTTTAGACTAAAATAATTGGTTACTCCATGTCTAAGCAACTGTTAACCCTTATGCCAGGCATTCATATTCCATGGACACGTTTTCTACATTTCTGATGAAGCTTTGTATTACATAATTGTACACAGTAAACATAGTTTTATAAATTATGAAAAAAACCAGCTGTCTTCCCTATCATCCCTCTTTAAGTTTTGGTTTTGTCTCGCATTTAACAACATATTAAGCAAGAGTTATTTGTCCAGTATCAGTATTACACCCAGGTTGGTGTCAGTCAAATCCACTAACACTTGCACCAACAACAGATAGTTAACGAAAAGAAACATCCTAGGCATATGTATTTCCATTGTGATGTGTCACAGATCAGATTTTGGTGCATCAAAGAGAAAAGTTGACACAGGTCAAGTAAAATATCTAAACATTGTATCCCTTCAGCTTCTTATCATGCTGTATCCTTCCCTTTCCTCAGTGGCGGTTCAAAATAACCCATCTCTCAATGTGCCGGTAAACAACATGTCCATTGGTCTTTCATAAGGAAATTAAAACAGGGACTTCCCATGTACATGTACTCGAGTTTGTCATGTGTTTATTTAAAAGAACCAGAGGAATCTGTTTGATAATAACAATGACTTTGATTGTTGATAACCTGCATTAAACAGCAATTCAGTGGTTTGACAGTTGGTTGATTATTATCATATATCTTATATGCACATGAGAAGCTTTGAGGAATGTATACAAATTAGATTTTCCTCAGGTGTTAAAAGGAAACACGGCAATCTTGATCAGCCATTAAAATGTTAACGTCTCAATTTATTAATCTAGTATCATTTAATACTGCATGCATACAACATATAATAAATGTTGAGCACGTTTTTATAAAATTGCCGTATGTGCCTTAAAAAAAATCTCAATCAAAATCTCAAATGGATATGGAAAAAAAAAATGTGGTGTGAGAAAAAAAATCTGATCAATGTGTTTTATCACTGCACACAAAATGATCATTGTTGCAGCAGAACAATATATTAAACTTGTTCTAGAACATTAAAGAGGCTTACCCGTCAAATGACGGCAAAATTACATGACAAAACCGTGTATCAAAACTCGATCCATGAGTTGATGTCTTATAATAATGTATAGTTATGTGCCAATTAAAAGTATAGATTTATTAAGAGGTTCTTAAAATACCAGTGATTATTCGTAAAATGAAATATGAGTTGGTAACTTAATTCTACCATCCAGTTTTGCCGTTTGGGTAGGCTGGTCAAAGCCGTGTATAGTGTGTCTGTAGAGTTTGGAATCTCAAATTTATATGTAAGTTATGTATATAGCTCGTCGTCCGATGGTTTAGAAACGGTGTACATCTGTTTTAAAAGTTGCATGTGTTGATGGTAGGATAGGGACTTTAAAGTATCAGATATAAATACAAAATTCTCACTTGAGCTTTTCCAAAAATCCAGCTTGTGGAAAATCAAATGTGCATGCATTCCTCGAATTTGTATGCATTTCTCCTTTTCTAAGTGTACATAGGAAATTGTTACACAGACACCTGCACTTTTTCTTGTGACCTCTGTCTTGGCATAGTGTTAGAGTGTACGCCTTGCATGTTGGAGGTCGTGGGTTCAATCCTCGGCCAGTTGAAGTAGGGTAGTGCTAGGACTGGTCGGCCCGGTGTGGGTATAATCTAACTGGGTGGGGTATCATGACATGTGTCTACGACATAGTATTCCAGTGTGGTAGCACCTAAAAGTTAAACATTGAGCTCACTATTAAAAGTAGACACCATCATGGTATGTCTGAAAGGTTGTTAAACCGCATAATTACATACATCGGAAGAGGCGCTATCCTCTGAGAGAGCAGCCTTGATAGATGAGGGTTTAAGTTCTTGCTCTAAGAGCTACATACCTATGCCTATTCCTCACTACCTTCTGAGGTTGTTGTCACACAATAAAAATATGATGTGTTAACAGAACGTAAAACCCCATTTAATTTCATTTATCCTCTGCGGAAAATAAAAAGAACACAAATAGATTCTATGAAACTAATGGGTAAATATAGATATAAAAATCGAACAGGAAAAGCAGCATTCAAGGACGACAGTCAACCACAAACACAAACAGAAACAAAGAACACATTTATGGATGAATAAAAGGTCAAATAAGACATCACAAACACAAAAGGGTTGACAATAAGGCTACTGCCTTGGAACGGTCAGTGGCAAAAAAGGCCGCTGGGGGTTTAAACCAGGATCCCAGATATCGTTCTATTCTGTAACTTGGGCGTCCGCTTTCAGAGCCTCCAGTGATCAATAGGCACTCACTAAACACTTCATCCCTGCAGCAATGGTAATAAAATTATATTTCAACGTGTGACTAAGCAAAGTCAAATGGGTCGAGATGAGTATGTTTCGAGTAAGGTCGAGCATGACTTATCTTTAAGTATGGGCGTACACTATTACAGTAAGAGCTGGACTTATCAAGTATGGGCGTACACTATTACAGTAGGAGCAGGACTTACAACTTCTATTAATTTCATTTTCTATAAAGTATGAAGAAAAAAAGAAAAGACAACTAAATAATGGGTTGCTGAACTGTTTGAACAACACATTCTTGCTGAATAATTTACTTGATACTGTTCTGGTAGGCTGGATGTTTTTGTATTTAATTTTGACATCTTGGTACCGAGCTCAGTCGAGCTAGTGTTGGTTTGATTGGTTGAGCCCGGCTACACTCACACAATTTGATGTGAGAATGTATTATAAATCTACTAGTATACACAAGACATTGCTAATATAATAAATGTCAAATACTCTATTGGGTATTGGTCTGAAAGTTCTTGGAGCGTCAGGTCATATACCACTATTGTTTTGGGGCTACTGATTGGCTGAAAAAAGTATAGGGTGTATTAGGGTATATCTTTTTCGAAAGAGCTATTTTGTGATTGGGTAGAATTGCCTTAATCATAACTGATGTACATAAAATGTCAAAATAATATGTTAAGGTGATAAAAAAAAAAAAAATGTATTTGTTCTTGCATCTGGGCTATTTTATTGAGAAAACTGCAGGTATAGTAAATTGTCAAAAATTCACATTTATTTGCTGCGAGCCCGACGGTCAGCACCTTCATCAAACCGAAAGTAGGTGAAAGCATTACAAAAACCCCAATTATTTATTGTGTCTAGGATAGTTCTTGAAAATAAAGTAGCCTAAAAGGTTCCCTTGGGTATGTAAAATGTGTTTTAGGGCCAAAAGGCTATAATGTAACCCTATGTAAAATGCAATAGTGGTATATGACTGTCAGTAAAAAGTGATTACAGGTTAATGGCACGGTGATAAGATGTATATTTTTCGGGGGAAATCAACGTTGCCGGCCCCAACTGATACCGGTTTTATTTTTGTTCTCTCTATTATATATATATTCATATTAGAGCTAGCGAAATTGTTTAAACCGGTATGGTACCCTTCACCCGCTCCCATACGCCACATCTAATTATAATTGAAGTAAAGTGGCTATTGCTTTGCCATCTGCCTATCGCAAATACTTGCAAACAGAATCGATGTGCACACGTCCAAACTATACAATCACCATACATCAGTGGAGGATATAGGATTCCATATTAGTGGAAACGCAACTTTTAAAAAACTATAGACATCCCAAAACACGTTTTTACAGTATTCGTAATGAACGTCTGTGCCTATGGGAGCGCAGCTTCAAAAACAAAAAAGGGGGGCAGGGGGCATATCGCCCAGAATCGTACATTGACCTTTGGCTTTGTCATGACGAAATCGCTAAAACAAAATCAGAAAACCTCGTGTATTACGTAATAATAATTGACGTACCACGTACATAGTGTTTAACGGTCATTTTCTTTTTCAGAGTTGTTATTTATTAGCTTATATAAGTTTACTCCTTGTTTTTCTCTTTAGAGCCACTAAATAGGCCAATTTATCAAGAAAAGAAATAAAAACTTCAGTTCAAATTTTGCACAGGCAACCATACTGTTTGTCGTTGCCAATGGAAACGCTCTTGTGCGCAAGTGAGATGGTGTACATTCTGATTGGTTCCTTGAAAAGTAGTCCGCCTAATTTACATAACCCAATTTATTGCAAAGTTACCACAGTTCATAGGATTGCAGAGATTACCTACAGGATGTTGTATATCGAAAAGCAGATTGGATTTGGAGATGAATTTGAAGGTGGGCGCATTATGAAAATTAGTTATGTCAGTGAGTTTACATATACTTATACATAGGTGTAACCTATAGGCGAAGCCGGAGTTATAAACGTATTATCTTTGATATCTTTGATATACGAGCTTTGCCCGTATTATATGTCGAAAAATGGACCGGCCTTGGCACAGGCTTTCATTTATGGGTTCTTAATATCCGTGATTGAATATGCGTAAAATGTATTATGAGTTGTTAATTCTTAATTCAATGCTCCAGTTTTGGGGTTTCGCCTGGCTGGTTAAAGCTGATTATTTTGTGATTCTCAAAATATGTAAGTTATATATATGTATACACCTTGTCGTCAGTAGATTGACAAATGATGTAGGTTGACAAATGGTGTACATGTATGTTGTAAAACGTGGCTGTTGTTGGCGGGACAGGGACTTTAAGATGATGGTTAACCACAATTAAAAATAAAAAATAAAAAATAAAAAAAACTTTTATTTTTTTTATTTTTTTTAAATTTTATTTCAATTATATTATTCTTATATAACTATTAAAACTTCGTCTTATTTCTGCAAAGGTTTACCGAATTCATTTTGTGGTAGCAACGCTACACTTGTAAAAGCTGACCAAGTGTTCACGACGACACAAAGACAACTCACGGTGATATTTAGGAGATCTGATTCTAGAAGACGTTTCTCTGGGACATTTATAATCAAGTTTGTGTCATTCCATGAAGGTAGGTTAGAAAATATTTCACTGATTTTGTGTAACCTTAGTTTATTTAACTATCTACTTTAACTGTTGGGGTAGGTTGGGTAGCCTTGGCTAAATCGTGTATGTTTATTTAATGCATATTTACCCAGATTGCGTCGCAAATCCATGCTGATAGTTTGGGGTTTTCCGTCTGTCTGTCCGTCCGTCCGTCCGTCCGTCCGTCTACGTGTTTTAACGTTTTGGTTAAAGTTTTGATTAAACTTTTTGTTTTTCCTTATTTCTCAAAAACGAAATGTCGGAAAGCTTTGAAACTTTGCACACATGTTCATTATCCTTACATTATCCTGTAACACAATAATATAATTTATTGGGCTTAACTTATTCTCCATCAATTATTTCATTTATTTAACTGCATTTGAAGAAAAATAATTTAATACTCATTCTTCCCTTTCTCACTTTTTGAAGTGTTTGAAGTAAGGCAGGCGCGCGCGCTCTCGTCTTTGGTTGTGAACAGCTCTGTGTAAAATGCCGGGGAGTAGTATGTGTTTTGTGAGGAATTCAAACGTTCTAGGTTCAATCTCACTGGCAGTGAATGCAGTTTATGTCAATTCATTGCATAAAGTGTCTTTAATTGTGACAATCCTATACTTGGAGCCTATGTGAATTGAATTCGGTGTGTCTTCCAAATATACCATAGCTCTTACGTTTTATTTACAAAAGGTCGTTGTGTACACCGTTCTATAACTACCAAATCTGTCAGTTATAGCACGATTAAAATATACTGGCTGTTATTGCACGGATCTTCACGTTTATGACGATTATATCATAAGCAGAAACAAAGGAAAACCATAAGAGCTAAAGTACATAATTCAACTAATGATACGATTATTACCAAAACAAACAAGAAAATAATCCCAACACATTATGCATATAGACTATATGAATGGCATGACTTGCATATACATGCATGTCTATTAAACCTATATACTGCACTATAAATATGTGTTCCATGTCATGTTATATCGTCCTCCAGGTTTAATTCCACTAAACATGGGCTTGTCTGGTGCAGTCGAAAGTAGTTCTGTATTAAAGAGTGCTAATCTTTTTTTCTTTTAAAAACTTTTTGTGTGTGCAATTTCCTGTTATATTTTGGCTGTAACTGTATTCTGGACATGTTGTTGATATTTGAAAAGGGAGCTCATCATGTTTATGACAGTTTTTTATATAAATTTCAGAAGTAAAAGTTTTTTGTTTTGTTTTTTAATTTTTGTGAAAGATATATGGCAAAATGTGTGGTATACATACTAAGGGATGCAAAACAAAGCCACCAGAGTTGATTTGATGAGAAAATGTTGAACGGTTGCTGAGATATTGCATTTTTTATTTAAGAAATAGAACATCGTTTACTGTGAATTATCGTTTAATATATCACGGTTTGGAGTTCAATTGTAAACATTAATTTCACGAGCCCGAAGTGCGAGTGAAATTATTGTTTACAATTGAACGACAAACCGTGATATATTATAGATAATTAACCGTAAACGATGTTCTATTTCTATTCTAATACTCCTAAAATGTGAAAATAACGCACAATTCTGAAATCTTTCGCATTGCTTTGCTTACTCTCCTAACGTTGCATACGTTACAATGCGTAATGCGCAATGCGCAATGCTTATTCTCCTAACCTTGCACAAATTACAGTGATATATCGTTCAATATAACGAGATATTTTAAACTAGGCTATATAGTGCGTGTGTATTAGAATATTTCTTAATTTCATGACAAAATCGAATTTCAAAAGTAAAAGTAGACAGGATACGAAATTGCAATGGGTGAAATAACTTTGACCCGGTGTTAGTATACAACTGAAGAAATGTTTCTTAGAAGGTATTAACCCCGCTATTTCCTTGTTGATGTTTAATAGCAGAAATGTTTATTTGCATGATAAAGTAAGTTTCTCAGAATTCTAATCAGGTTTGAGTTTTTAACAGGTTGCCAGCATTCTAACTTTACTATGGAAGGGCAATGGAGACTCATTTACGCTATTATAACCTCCAGGGACCTGCGCTCAAACCGGTAGTGGAGATGACAGTTTAGTCACGTGTTCCAGTGGCCGCTGTATCCACTCGGAGCTGCACTGTGTTGATGACCTCAACTCGTGCGGAGGAGGAGAAAATGAAATATGCGATGCCGGAGACGTTGTATTTAACATTTGGTATTATATAAAAGATATAGCCAAAGCCATCGGCATTATAATAGCGATTGGTATAGGTTATTTTTTCTTTCAATTTGTGCGTACACACATGAATAACAGCCAGGGGCCGATCAGACGCATTCCAATATTGAGGAACTGTTTCAACGAGCCGGACGAATCGGCCACTGTAAGTAATTTCATAAAGCACGTCGGTCAGTGTAAGTAATCTCATAAAACACATCGGCCAGTATTAGGTAATCTCATAAAACACATCGGCCATTATATGTAATCTCATAAAACACATCTGTCCGTGTAAATAATCTCATAAAACACATCGGCAAGTGTTAAGTAAACTCATAAAAACACATCGGCTAGTGTAAGTAATCTCATAAAACACATCGGCTAGCGTATGTTATTTTATAAAACACATCGGCTAGTGTACGTAATCTCATAAAACACATCGGCTAGTGTTATGTCCTAAAACATATCGGCCAGTGTTAAGTAATCTCATAATACATATCGGCCAGAGTTAAGTTATCTCAGAAAACATCGGCTAGTGTTAGGTAATCTCATAAAACACACCGCCCATTGTAAGCAAGAACATAAACAAAACGGACAGTGTAAGAAATCTAATAAAACACATCACATAAATCTCATAAAACACATCGACCAGTGTAAGTAATCTCATAAAACACATCGGCCCGTGTAAGTAATCTCATAAAAAAAACGGCCAGTGTAAGTAATCTCATAAAACACATCGGTCAGTGTAAGTAATCTCATAAAACACATTAGCTAGTGCAAGTAGTCTCATAAAACACATCGGCCAGTGTTAAGTAATCTCATAAAACACATCGGACAGTGTTAAGTAATCTCATAAAACACATCGGCTTGTGTAAGTAATCTCATAAAACACATCGGTATAAGTAATCTCATAAAACACATCACATAAATCTCATAAAACACATCGACCAGTGTAAGTAATCTCATAAAACACATCGGCCCGTGTAAGTAATCTCATAAAAGAAACGGCCAGTGTAAGTAATCTCATAAAACACATCGGTGTAAGAAATCTCATAAAACACATCACATAAATCTCATAAAACACATCGACCAGTGTAAGTAATCTCATAAAACACATCGGCCCGTGTAAGTAATCTCATAAAAGAAACGGCCTGTGTAAGTAATCTCATAAAACACATCGGTCAGTGTAAGTAATCTCATAAAACACATTAGCTAGTGCAAGTAGTCTCATAAAAAAATCGGCCAGTGTTAAGTAATCTCATAAAACACATCGGCCAGTATAAGTAATCTCATAAAACACATCGGCTAGTGTAAGTAATCTCATAAAACACATCGGTCAGTGTAAGTAATCTCACAAAACACATCAGCCAGTGGAAGTAATCTCATCAAACACATAGGCCAGTGTAAGTAATCTCATAAAACACATCTGCTAGTGTAAATAATGTCATAAATCACATAGTCCGGTGTAAGTAATCTCATAAAACACATCGGCCACTGTAAGCCATCTCATAAAACACATCTGCCCGTGTAAGTAATCTCATAAAACACATCGGCCAGTGTTAAGTAATCTCATAAAACACATCGGCTAGTGTAAGTAATCTCACAAAACACATCAGCCAGTATAAGTAATCTCATAAAACACATCGGCTAGTGTAAGTAATCTCATAAAACACATCGCCTAGTGGAAGTAATCTCATAAAACACATCTGCTAGTGTAAATAATGTCATAAAACACATAGTCCGGTGTAAGTAATCTCATAAAACACATCGGCCAGTTTAAGCAATCTCATAAAACACATCTGCCCGTGTAAGTAATCTCATAAAACACATCGGCCAGTGTTAAGTAATTTCATAAAACACATCGGCTGGTGTAATTAAACTCATGAAACACATAGGCCAGTGTAAGTAATCTCATAAAACACGTCGGCCAGTATAAGTAATCTCATCAAACACATAGGCCAGTGTAAGTAATCTCATAAAACACATCGGCTAGTGTAATTAATCTCATCAAACACATAGGCCAGTGTAAGTAATCTCATAAAACACATCGGCCAGTGTAAGTAATAGCATAAAACACATCACCCAGTGGAAGTAATCTCATCAAACACATAGGCCAGTGTAAGTAATCTCATAAAACACATCGGCCAGTGTAAGTAATCTCATAAAACACATCTGCTAGTGTAAATAATGTCATAAATCACATAATCCGGTGTAAGTAATCTCATAAAACATATCGGCCAGTGTAAGCCATCTCATAAAACACATCGGCCAGTGTTAAGTAATCTCATAAAACACATCGGCAAGTGTAAGTAATCTCACAAAACACATCAGCCAGTATAAGTAATCTCATAAAACACATCGGCTAGTGTGAGTAATCTCATAAAACACATCGCCTAGTGGAAGTAATCTCATTAAACACATCTGCTAGTGTAAATAATGTCATAAAACACATAGTCCGGTGTAAGTAATCTCATAAAACACATCGGCCAGTTTAAGCAATCTCATAAAACACATCTGCCCGTGTAAGTAATCTCATAAAACACATCGGCCAGTGTTAAGTAATTTCATGAAACACATCGGCTAGTGTAATTAATCTCATAAAACACATCGGCTAGCGTAAGTAATTTTATAAAACACATCGGCTAGTGTACGTAATGTATTACACATCGGCCAGTGTTAAGTAATGTCCTAAAACATATCGGCCAGTGTTAAGTAATCTCATAATACATATCGGCCAGAGTTAAGCTATCTCAAAAATCATCGGCTTGTGTTAGGTAATCCCATAAAACACACCGCCCATTGTAAGCAAGAACATAAACAAAACGGACAGTGTAAGACATCTCATAAAACACATCACATAACTCTCATAAAACACATCGATCAGTGTAAGTAATCTCATAAAACACATCGGCCCGTGTAAGTAATCTCATAAAAGAAACGGCCAGTGTAAGTAATCTCATAAAACACATCGGCCATTGTTAAGTAATCTCATAAAACACATCGGCCAGTGTAAGTTATCTCATAAAACACATTAGCTAGTGCAAGTAGTCTCATAAAAAAATCGGCCAGTGTTAAGTAATCTCATAAAACACATCGGACAGTGTATGTAATATAATAAAAACACATCGGCCAGTGTTAAGTAATCTCATAAAACACATCTCATCAATCTCATAAAACACATCGGCCAGTGTAAGTAATCTCATAAAACACATCTCATCAATCTCATAAAACACATCGGCCAGTGTAAGTAATCTCATAAAACACATCTCATCAATCTCATAAAACACATCGGCCAGTGTAAGTTATCTCATAAAACACATCGCCCAGTGTAAGTAATCTCATAAAACACATCGGCTAGTGTTAGTAATCTCATAAAACACATCGGCCAGTGTAAGTAATCTCATCAAACACATCTGCTAGTGTAAATAATGTCATAAAACACATAGTCCAGTGTAAGTAATCTCATAAAAGACATCGGCCAGTGTAAGCAATCTCATAAAACACATCGGCCAGTGTAAGTAATCTCATAAAACACATCTCATAAATCTCATAAAACACATCGGCCAGTATAAGTAATCGTATAAAACACATTTTCCAGTATTAAGTAATCGCATAAAACACATCGGTCAGTGTAAGTAATCGTATAAAACACATTTTCCAGTATTAAGTAATCTTATAAAAACACATCGGCCAGTGTAAGTAATCTCATAAAACACATCGGCCCGTGTAAGTAATCTCATAAAACACATCGGCCCGTGTAAGTAATCTCATAAAACACAACGGCCAGTGTAAGTAATCTTATAAAACACATTTTCCAGTATTAAGTAATCTCATAAAACACATCGGTCAGTGTAAGTAATCGTATAAAACACATTTTCCAGTATTACGTAATCTTATAAAACACATCGGCCAGTGTAAGTAATCTCATAAAACACATCGGCCCGTGTAAGTAATCTCATAAAACACATCGGCCAGTGTAAGTAATCTCATAAAACACATCGGCCCGTGTAAGTAATCTAATAAAACACATCGGCCAGTGTAAGTAATCTCATAAAACACATTTTCCAGTATTAAGTAATCTCATAAAACACATCGGTCAGTGTAAGTAATCGTATAAAACACATTTTCCAGTATTAAGTAATCTTATAAAACGCATCGGCCAGTGTAAGTAATCTCATAAAACACATCGGCCCGTGTAAGTAATCTCATAAAACACATCTGCCCGTGTCAATAATCTCATAAAACACATCGGCCAGTGTAAGTAATCTCATAAAACACATCGGCTAGTGTAAGTAATCTCATAAAACACATCGGCCAGTGTAAGTATTCTCATAAAACACATAGGCTAGTGTAAGTAATCTTATAAAACACATCGGCCAGTTTTAAGTAATCTTATAAAACACATCCGCCGGTGTTAAGTTATCTCATAAAGCACATCAGCCTTTGATCTGAATTGTTAATTTAAACGTATTAGAATATGCGTATACGTATACTATATAGCTTTTCGTTTTAATTGTTAATACTATTTTGTAATATCAGCTATTTGAATAGATGATAAACCATTTTGTGATATGAGCTATTCGAATTGGTTATATCACATATTCGAATACGTGATATCACCTATTTATGATTGGAAGGATGATATCCCATATTTAAATACATAAAATCATATGTGATATCACCTATTCGAATATATGATATCACGTATTTGAATATGAATAGATGATATCACATATTCGAATACGTGATATCACGCTTTCAAAATGAATACGTAATATCACATATTCAAATACGTGGTATCGCAAAATGGTATTTTCATCCCAGACTAAAGTAAAACGGAAAGTTGAGTTACAACAAGACAATAGTTACATCTAAATTCTCGGATAAATGATTCCTTAAACAACGCGTAAAAGAAAAGGAGTAATAACATTGTATTATACTGTGGAGGTTTACATGTAAACCTTCGAGGTGTTGTCGAATGTAGTTCCTATAATAAAAAGTAATCCCTCCTTTTTTGATGGAAATGGGCCTTATAAGTAGGGTAAAACTGCCAATTTCTATTCGATTTTGTGATAGTATGTATAAGAAGCGTATTCATAGGTTTTACTGGATCACTGATGAACATTTTCGAAATTTCGACTCTATGTTTACACGTTGTGAGCAACTATTAATGAAAACAGCTGCACCCTTGACCTGTTTAGTAAACAAACAAGAACTTTCTTACATGTATTGTGACCCCACCTTTTCTGGTGATTTTTCAAGTGGAAAATTAGTTATTTTCTATATGAAAATTACACTGCAGCATTATCCATACTTGAGTTGAGGTTGCAGCAAATTGTTAGTAAGTGACATTTTAATATTGGTGTCTATGGGGAAAATAATTAGTTGTTTCATACCGGGAAGCTTTGTTTCCGCTCGTTACATGGTTGGCCCGAGTAAACATAACAATAGAAAGTCGACGAGGATCTGTATCTTTATTTTAGGAACCCCCTTATTCGAACACTGGTGGTGATGTTGCGATGGCACGACAGGACAACTTGGAGCTGGACCAAATCTCTGTGTCATCGCAGGATCAGGCAACTCCACAAACAGGCTTATTGGAACCAGGCTCACAATATGAAAGTGTTTTACCGCCACTTCCACCGATGCCACCAACTTCTGATTATTATCCACCACCATCGACGCTGCCTCCGCCATCTTATGATGAAGTAGTCTTAAATACAGACTTATTGGAACCAGGTTCACAATATAGAAGTGTTTTACCGCCACTTCGGCCGATGCCACCGAATTCTGATTATTATCCACAACAATCAGCGCCACCTGGTGGTGGCATGTATTATCCATCACCACCGACGCTGCCTCCGCCATCTTATGATGAAGTAGTCTCAAATTGAAACTAATATAAATACCAATTGAGTGGCTGGTAGCAGAAATGTTTACTTCATGTTTAACTTGTGGTATTATGTATTATATTCACGGATTCTAAATAGAAGCCTACAATTCATGAATATATATTTTATAAACTATGCAGTAGCTAGCTAAGTGTGTTTGAACTACTGTTTGGGGCGCTTGTTTCTGCCAAAGTTTTTATTCACTTTACAGTTACAATTTAAAAGTACGTAAATAACTTGATATCAGTGAAACGGAAATGTTTAGTGTTGCTTTTCATAGGGCATTTGTAATGTAATTGTTTTTTTAATTTCTATCCAAAACTGATTTTAAAATGTTCGATTTTCTACATTAAGACACTCTGAAAGATTTGTAGCATAGGAGTAAAGCTATACTGAAAGGAAAAAGAAACGCAGGGTGCGTATATTTCCGCTATATATTGCATATACTGCACACTTAATTCCATATATATTCCAAGGAAATCCAGAGATGTTTTGTAAAAAAAAAAGTGCAGTTAGTTAGAGAAAGGACACAACTGTGATGTTGTAGACGTTTTAATCACAGTACACGTTGTAACAAGAAATTCATAAATGCTGAAGTTCCTCTTTGAAAAATTGAGCCAGTTCAGTACTGTATTTAATGTTAAGTGATTGCAACATTTAAAGCTTAAGTTTTCTCACCTGCTTAAGCCAAAGCGCATTCTGACGATAATGAAACTTTAAAGGGGTAACCATTGGTGTGTTCAGTGCTGTTTAAACCTTCTTTCTAAAAGGACAGGCCTAATGTCGCCCTGTACCATTCGATTAGCAGTAGCATATTAAACATACAATATATAGCGTAAATACGCACCCTGCGTTTCTTTTTCCTTTCAGTATATTTCAAGTCCAATTTTCTGCTGCACCACTGCATCAATAAATCAATAGGGAAAACAATATCAAAACGTATTATGGCTGAAAACTATTTATTTCTCAACCGAGATTTCAGAACTAATGTAATTGTATTTACCACAAAAAATCCCAGTTCTAATGATATATAACTGATGTAATTATTATCAAACTTTTTCATGTAAATGCTGAAAAACATTTGGCCGAACATGTGGGCGGCATTTCCGTTAATATAGGTCGAACTTAACAAAATAACACTTCTAGACTTCTTTTTATTCACCTTTCCCTACATGTTTGTTTTATCGTTCTCGCCACTTTTGCTAAACCCAAGATATTATGTGTACGTTATATGTATTTATATTTGTAAGTTTTTGTGTATATAATATGTGTTAGGAAGGGTATTAACTAATGTTGTTAGAACTTGTTACCCAACCCTTTTGAAATACACTATACTGGCAATACAGTAGGTTTAACTGGTTTAAATATGGATCAGTAACATATTATATTCATATATTTAAATTCATGCTTACAATATGTAGTAAATAATATGAACAGAACGTAAGACAATTTATTATATGGTTCGTTTGTAACATTTAACAAGTAATTGAGTGTAATGGTGGTTCAGAAGTCTATAATATACGTCGTACCTATTTCATACAAAACAAAACAACACACACCATGATATGCCATAGGACACATTATTAGACGGATGATCTTCAGTAATACAATGATGACCTTCAGTAATATAAAGATGACCTATATTCATACAAGAATGACCTTTAGCCATAGACGGATGACCAATATTCATACAAGAATGACCATTAGCCATACAATGATTCAAAGGATGACATTTAGTCATACAAGGATGACCTTTAGCCATATAATACGACCTTTAGTCATATAAGGATGACCTTTAGGTATACAATGATACAATGATATCCTTTAGTCATACAAGGATGGCCTTTAGTCATATAATACGACCTTTAGTCATATAAGGATGACCTTTAGGTATACAATGATACAATGATATCCTTTAGCCATACAAGGATGGCCTTTAGTCATATAAGGATGGCCTTTAGTCATATAAGGATGACCTTTAGGTATACAATGATACAATGATATCCTTTAGTCATACAAGGATGGCCTTTAGTCATATAAGGATGGCCTTTAGTCATATAAGGATGATCTTTAGGTATACAATGATACAATGATATCCTTTAGTCATACAAGGATGGCCTTTAGTCATATAAGGATGGCCGTTAGGTATACAATGATACAATGATATCCTTTAGTCATACAAGGATGGCCTTTAGTCATATAAGGATGACCTTTAGGTATACAATGATACAATGATATCCTTTAGTCATACAAGGATGGCCTTTAGTCATATAAGGATGGCCTTTAGTCATATAAGGATGATCTTTAGGTATACAATGATACAATGATATCCTTTAGTCATACAAGGATGGCCTTTAGTCATATAAGGATGGCCGTTAGGTATACAATGATACAATGATATCCTTTAGTCATACAAGGATGGCCTTTAGTCATATAAGGATGACCTTTAGGTATACAATGATACAATGATATCCTTTAGTCATACAAGGATGGCCTTTAGTCATATAAGGATGACCTTCAGACACGAACGCTCTGTATCTCTTACCACGCACAGAGCATAGCCATTGTAGTGTATTGCGTTGCCATATTGTACATGTTGTATGCTCTGTGATACTGATACCAAGTAATTTATACTTGCAATATTGTAATACATATACTGATAATTCAGTATCTGAAATTGTATAGTTTATATTGTTTTTATTTATACCTTATATTACCTCTCATGAGTAATTAAAACCAAGTCTACTATTTGTCTCTCTTGTTTGTGTTTGTTGCTTCCAAGAGATCTTCTTTTCAGTATGTATTGACATCCACACTACCGTTTGTTTAGTGCTGTGTGGCGGCTGTAACAAGTCGCCCCGATCGCCCCGAATACAAATTAGTAGAATTATAAATTACTGGTGCTTTGGGATCACGAAGCCCAATTTGTGTGGCCTTAAAATAGAATACCACTTAAGCCGATGCTGATGAGTGTGAGAGTCATTGTACCTTAAATTATGTCTCATGAACAGACTCAATAAAACCTGTAATGTGTATATATGTATCAACGATGTTAGCATGTTAACTACGTTATTAAGACTGATGTTAATACACTAATATGGTAGATTATAAATACATGGGCATGCACACTAAGCTATGTCACATTTCCTCTGTTTTAGAAAGCAAACCAATGTATTGTATGCCATTTAAATAATGCTGAACAACCCGTAATTTGTGAATAAAATCTTAAACCGGATAAATGTTTATTTGGTTACAACTAACCAGTTTAACATTACATTCCCGTAATAATGAAAATGTCACTTGGTAATTACTTCAATTATTGTCTGGGTGGTACAATTGAACTTTAATTGATGGATTTATCTGGAGTCAGTTAATGGCATCATTGTGTCTGAAACATATCTAACGTTATCAGCTAACAATAGTAGAGATGTCAATTAATAAGACGACCAGTCGATAGGTTAGTTTATTATATATCATTTGATATACGTAGTTTGTATTGGCTGTAACAGTCCAACATACAGTGGTCTCAAAACTCCTCAGAATTGAGGAACACATTAACAGCTAGATCACAGCATGAAGCCATGTTATAACTGACCTGTTCATGCCAAGAGTAATTGATAGCAATAAAAAAGCAATAAATAAGACACTAGCGGATCCAGGGGGGGGGGGGGGGGGGGGGGGCGCACCGTGCGCCCCCCCTAAAAATTCCGGATCATACATGTATGTCCATGTTACTGTAGATATAATATCAAACAATTTCAATGCACGCCCTCAGTATTAAAAAATTTCTCGCTCGCTTCGCTCGCTCTACGCATAATGACTAATGAGTGGTTTAATTAACACATTGTTAAATCCTTTTATTTGAAAACGGACTTTTTTTATTCATACATGTCCATGTTACTGTAGATAAAATATCAAACAATTTCGATGCACGCCCTCAGTATTTATTTTTTTTCGCTCGCTTGACGCATAATGGCTAATGAGTGGTTTAATTAACAAATTGTTAAAACCCTTTATTTTAAAACGGACTTTTTTATTCATACATGTATGTTCATGATACTGTAGATAAAATATCAAACAATTTCGATGCACGCCCTCAGTATAATTTTTTTTTTCGCTCGCTTCGCTCGCTCGACACATAATGGCTAATGAGTGGTTTAATTAACACATTGTTAAATCCTTTTATTTGTAAACGGACTTTTTTTATTCATACATGTATGTCCATGTTACTGTAGATAAAATATCAAACAATTTCGATGCACGCCCTCAGTATAACATTTTTTTTTCGCTCGCTTCGCTCGCTCGACGCATAATGGCTAATGAGTGGTTTAATTAAAACATTGATAATTCCTTTTATTGGAAAACGGAGTTTTTTACCCTATCAATGCACTACCGCAACCGTTTTATGAGGCTAGAAACGGACCCAAAATTTTCCAAAATCTTACGCCCCCCCCTAAGCTGAAATCCTGGATCCGCCCCTGTAAGATACCAGTAACTGATCAGCCCTCAGGCCACTTGCCACATGTGTTGATGTATATAAAAACATTGCTTTATTTTAGAAGTTAATGAAGTAATCCTATTATTTTGGACAGTAATTTTAAACAAAGCTCTTACAAAGACCTGTTGCAACTACAATGACAAGAAAGTAAATTTTCTTTTTCCAACCAGATGTAATTATGCTATTAATTGGGGAAAAAAAGTAATATAACTAAAAGAAGTGACACATCAAATATGTTTAGTTGCATTTAAAGGGTAGCACACGGCAATCTTGATTTATTTAAAATGTGACACATCCCGTTAGTGTTTCTGTTTAACTTGCATATTAGTAAATACTTATTTATAATTATATATTTGCACAGTCCCAAAGTGTTTGTACATATTACTAATTGTTGATTATATTGCACCATTATTATATTTAAACCTTGTAAAATAACGAAGAAAAAATCCAAATTGTGTATTACTTTTATTTAATCGTATGCAATAAATCGACGTGGTAATATACTTCAAGATTGCCTAGTGCCCCTTTAAATACTACATTGATACAGTTGTATGAGAGGATTAAGTAGTGCAATGACCGTGTTTCTTGCAATTTTTCATTCTTTGTTCTTTACAATGTATTTATTGCATCTTCTGTTCTGCAATTGGTGAGTGAGCGAGCGAATAAATGAGTGAATAGGGATGTATGGGAGGAGGTAGGAAGAGAAGGGGAGTGAATGAGTTGGTGGTTAGTGGGTGATTGCGTGCGTGTGTGTGGAGGGGTGGGGGAGGGGAGAGTGGGGGGAGTGAGTGAGTCAAGGTTTATGAGATACCCACACTTTTTAAAAGTTGTTTAGCAGAAATGTATCAAATTAAATGTAATAAAATAGATCTAAAAATAGCTCTGTCCCTTTGCTTAGGTGGGAATGACTTCTTTCCAAAATGTCAGCAGATTTCACACGAGACTGTCATGAAAATTGCAATAGAAAACACATAATTTAGACATAATCTTTTCAATATTCAAGAAAATGTTGTTTTGAACATGGAATGTTTTAAGCATTTCTTCAAAACCATTTATTGCCCGAAGCGATATCAAGGTAAAAACTTAACATATGACAATGTAAGGGCTCTTACGATTGGAAAGTCTGAAGACAAGTCTCAGACAGGGTTTCAAACCAAATTGACCCGAATAGGTGGTTACCTCCAGAATCTGCAATTGAGAAGCTTGGAGAACTTTTCGAGCTTCAAATAAAATATCTTGACACAGCCGGAAAGCATGATGCAACAATGCCCAATTTTATGGAGAGTAGCTGCCTGGTGAAAAACAGTTCTGGTGAAGTAGAGTACAACTTTCGGACCAGAATCACATTTCAAGTCACTGGAAGAACTGCCATTGCCACAGACGGCAAAAAACTCAAGACGGCAGTTACACTCAACACCTCAACAAGGTGCACGGAGGAAACGTCAGATAACATCACTTTCCAAAAATTAACCAAAACATGTGGGAACCTGAACATTTACAGAAGTATTAAAGTATTGCTAAAATTACAACCTGATGTTTGTACATATTCCTACAGGTACATTAATAATACTAGTAGATACGTGTCCTAGATTAGAAGTTGCAATTATATTTATCATAAATAGCATGCATTGTAGCATGGTCACTGAAAATTCTCTTTGTAATAGCACAGGTGTAAATCGTCTAAGTAATAGATAGAGTATGGTTTCATTGAGTTGGTTCATTTAAACATCGAGATGGGCGTAGCCCATCGAGGTGTTTAAATTAACCAACGAGATGAAACCATACTCTATTTGTTTTGTAGCATGTCCATTTCAGCTCTATTTCAGTTATTCTAACTGTTATTCTCACAGTTATTCTGACAGGTCTTATTTTCAATTAAACGATTTACACCTGTGTCTGAACGAAGCATGGTCACAGACAATTCTCTTCGTTCAGACACAGGTGTAAATCGTTTAATTGAAAATAAGACCTGTCAAAATAACTGTGAGAATAACAGTGAGAATATGAAATAGAGCTGAAATGGACATGCTACAAAACAAATAGAGTATGGTTTCATCTCGTTTGTTAATTTAAACACCTCGATGGGCTACGCCCATCTCGATGTTTAAATGAACCAACTCAATGAAACCATACTCTATCTATTACATAATACCTGTCAAAATAAAAGGTGTACTACAACTACCAGTTATTGGAAGTTAGAGTATGGCAGGGAGCTGAAATGGACATGCTACAAAACAAATAGAGTATGGTTTCATCTCGTTGGTTAATTTAAACACCTCGATGGGCTACGGTATTTGATTTTATTGAAGAATAACTCTCGACCTTCCGTTACCTTATTCATATAATTATTGCGTCGCATAACATTACTGATAAATAGGATATTAATTGAGTCCCTGTTTAATATTGAATTCATTAAACAAATTGCTATAAAACATGCTATTATGCATACCAAACTTAACGCAAAAAAACAACATGCGATGATTAAACTAGTGTATTTTCTATTTGAAAATATTTCTTTTTCTATACTACAAATCACTTTAAATGTATATTGCATTTATATTGTATATGTATATGTTTGCCTTTAGAAACTCTCAATAGACATGTTGTCAGAATAATTATATTTGTATGGAAATGGACTGTTATTGTACAATTAACTTGCATTTTCACTTTTGTTTATGAATACTGACACAGTATATATAAAATAAATAGTAATTTTTTATTTAGTGTTGGACTCAATCTTTACAAGCCCAAAATATGTGAATGTCTAACTCTCATTCTAATGGATACAACTGATAACATTTGTGTTATAAATAGACAACTCAGAGATGGTCTGCCACACTCTCATTTAATGGCTATCAATTACCCTGGTGATCAACAAACTAGTAATAATATCTAACCTCATGCTGTGCTCATGCAGTGCAGTGGCCAGCAAAAATGAGAAGTTTTAGACCACTGTATGTTGGACTGGTAAAGCAGTCACGTGAAAGTCATTAGTATGAACTACTGACTTGAAAACGTTTTCAAACGTGTCCAATCCGGTTTAAACCAGACTTGCGAGTCAATAGTTCACTTTCGGGTGAAACGTTCTCTTACCGAGTCATAGTATCTTCTAACCCTGCAATCATGAGTGTGAATTCGGGGACCAGTAGACTATACTGCCTACCGGGTACCAGTCTACTTGGTCCTACAAAAAGTGTCTTTAACTCAGAGTTATGTGCAAAACGTGCTTAAAATTAATGACATTTCAATTCAAGGGTAGGTTTTCCCTACATTTTTATGCATGGCTTATCTGGACTAAGGTATTAGGTTGACCTGAAAAATAAATTGGAAACCGGTTACCGAAGGAGGGTTGCTGGACTAAGTGTCTTCCAGATCATTCAAACGCTTTATTACCAATGTCAATTATTTACCATAAGCGCTCAATGAGCTAAAAATTACAGACAGTGTCCATTTAACTTTGTTCAAGTTGTCTGATAATTACGATAAGAAAAAAAAATTATTTTGTTTATTCATATTATTC
This sequence comes from Cyrtodaria siliqua, assembly GCA_037043455.1. Taxonomy (NCBI): domain Eukaryota; kingdom Metazoa; phylum Mollusca; class Bivalvia; order Adapedonta; family Hiatellidae; genus Cyrtodaria; species Cyrtodaria siliqua. Next base: position 6,283 of record JAWPHD010012486.1, on the reverse strand, counting down.
AAGAAAACATTGTTTCCATATTAAAAATAAATTACTTATCTTGACACCTCTATGATTCAATATAATAAAACACTATCTACTTCTGTTTCTGTGAACGGTTAAAACTATTCATCCTCGGGAATGACTATTGACCCTAAGCAGTGAACTATTGACCTCGACCGCGTCTCGGTCAACAGTTCACTGCTTCGGGTCAATAGTCATGCCATTGGATGAATAGTTTTAACCATTGTCCTTAACAGAAGTAGATAGTTGTATAATGTTTTATGGTCTTTCAAATATGCAGGTGATTAGAGTTAATAACTGGTTGATTGGTACTATTTCTGATCGATTCTAACGGTCCACTAGACTAAATTACATCATACTATGGTTCATGTACATGTACTGAACTTCTGTCATTGATTTCTGATTCTGGTTCCGGCACATATATTTCGTTTTTTCATTGATTTATTCCTTTGTTTTATTAACATCAATTCTGTTTCGTCGATATGTTCATTTGACTCTATTGTATGTGATCTAGGCGTTTCACATTTGTCGCATCCGCTTCATCCGTTATTAATTTTGCTCCTTCACCTTTGTCATCACCTTGGGTTTAAGCAGTTTCTTAGAGGTAGGTAAGAGGGCTATTGTCCGTCCGTCCATAACATATTTTTTTGTGGTGATTACTCCTCTAAAACTATTAAATGGATTTTCATGAAACCTTGAAATTCAGGTCGATGTGAAATCCAAAATGGCCACCAAAGCTAAAAAAAAATAGATTTTTAAGAAAGAAGTTTATAGCGACTACTTAAGTTTAATAATATTTTATTGCAGATATGTCACAATACATCAATTCAACATCACAATATTCATAGAAACATATGCAAATGGATTAAACCACAAGTTATTACAACATAAGTTACAGTTCTCTCCATTGTGGCTGAAAAAGTGTACATGATTATCGGTTTGAAATTGTAACAATATATTTAAATATAAATTTGGTAATGAAAAACGAAGAAAAAAAATAAGAAAAAAATAATCCAAAAATGTAAACTCTGCCGTGCCATTCTACCCCCACGCAATCTCCACCGAAATAACACCACAATATCCCCGTTCAGGCTGATAGAAACAAAATACAACGTTATATTGATACAAAGTTAAGGATTTTGGAATCGTTTAGTGTTTTTAATATAGTTTTGAACTTGAGTAAATAGAATATGATTTTCCTCGTCCGTTAGTTGGTCGATGCCGTATACAAGTTTGTGAGTACTTAAAGGATGAAATATACGAGTGTCTAAAAATAATTGACGTCTTTCATTTCTGAAAATTACACACCTAAACAAATAATGCTCACCATCTTCAAAACCATCACCACATAATTATACAATTGGGATTATCCCTCAAATGATTAAGAAAGAGGTCAGCGTTTAAATTGCTGCTGTTGTTTCGCAAACGCGCATGTAGTATTGGGGTACTATCGGTGGTCTAGTTTTAAAACTCGAAAGGGATGGTGCTTCGCGAATATTAATATCAAGTTCGTTCCAAAGTTTTAGAGATGACGGTAAGACTGATCTCGAAAACAGTTCTGTTCTTCTAGGTAAAGTAACAAGCGACTACTCCTCTGAAACTCATTACGTGGTCCGAGTATTAACTTACATACCCCATCCAACCCCTTCTCCAAGAAGCGAAAACGGGGTTGGCTTGGGTATGAAATTAAACCTTAATTTTGGCTTAAAAAGTTTGCATATTGTAAATTTAACACATTTAATAGGTAATTTTAAACAGGTTATCGCATTTTTTTCCAGTTTAATATATTTTTAAACATGTTTTATTGTCGAAATATTCGTTATAAAATCCTGTTAATATAAGCTTTCCCATTGCTTAATGGAATTAAGGCGGGACCACGTAATGTAACTAAGTGATACTGATATGATATATATACCTTTACTGGAATGGTCAGCATGACATAATGTTGGTCCTTGACGAAAAAGTCATTTTGATTCGACGTAAAACATGGCTACCAGCGGGGATCTTCGGTTACATATAGTTATACAAGAAAATCTTGTTGCTCTTGATGCCACAGCTAAAAATATATTTTAAAAATACAATTTTGTGGTGACTACTTCTCAAATACCATAATAATTATTGATTTGGAACCTTTACCACCATGACATGTAGTTGGTCCTAAACAATGATTCAATATCAAACATGGCCGCCAGTGGACATCTTTGTTTACATAGAGTTATATATTGTAGAGCACGAACATTTCACTCCTCCGCTCGCCATGTCGAGTGCTTATTGTTGCATGAGGAGTAGAAATTCAGATACATTCTTTAGCAACTTATCAGTCTGACCATTCAAATATTAACTAGGATGAATAACTCAGAAACAAAATGTCCTGCCTTGTAAAGGATAAACCTGTGGCGACTACTCCCCTGAAACTTTATAGGAATGTTACTCTTAATGTCTAGTTGGTCTGAAGTAAAAATCAAGTCGGTCGAAACTTTATGGCCACCATAGATAAAAAGGGATTATAAAAGTACAATTGTGTGGCGACTACTGCATTAATTTTGTTTTTGATTTAACGTCAGACATGGCCACCAACAGCCATCTTTGTTTACACATGGTTACATAGGGAAAACTTGTGGCAACTACTCCTCTGACCCTATTTAAAAGATGTTTATGAAACTTTACAGGAATAATACTCTTGTTACAAAAATGATCCACATTTGAAAAATATTGAAAATAAAATTGTATTTACACTGACAAAAATGATTGTTCAATGATTAACAACCACTACCCCTTCAAATAATTACAAACATATACAAAGTTATGATACCGTTCCAATGTATAGCTGTTCAGATCTTCAGGAGAGCGTTTCAAGGTCATGGACCTCTTGTTTAATCATCATCTGTTTGGGGAAAATGTAAAAAAAAGGAAGCCAAATATGTCAAATACGAGGAATCTGAACGTTATAATTATACCGTTACTGGGGCTATATATAACAAGAGGTCAATGACCTTGAAGCTCTACTGATAGGTTTTTGATAGCTAGATCAGCATTCCTGTGAAGTTTCATGAAAATCCGCCGAGTAGTTACAGAGGAGTAGTCGCTACAAATTTTTACTAGATAACTCTATGTAAACAAAGATGGCCGCTGACAGCCATGTTTAACATCGAATCAAAAGATTTTCGACAAGGACCAACATCATGTCATGCTGATCATTTTAGAAAAATTCTCATATCAATATCACTTATAGTTTTCAAGAAGTAGTCGCTACCAACTTGTTTTGAAAATCTATTTTTAGCCGTGGCGGTCATCTTGAGTTTCCGGCCGACCTGAAGTTTTGCTAGGATCAATTAGACATCAAGAGCAACATTCGTGTGAAGTTTCATGAAAATCCGTCAAGCAGTTTCAGACGAGTAGTCGCTACAAGTTTTCATTATATAACTCTATGTAAACAAAGATGGCCACTGGCGGCCATGTTTAACGTCGCATCAAAATAATTTTCGACAAGAATCAACATCATTCCATACTGATCATTTTAGAAAAGGTCCCATATCAATATCACTTATAATTTTCAAGAAGTACTCGCTACAAACTTGTTTTTTTGAAAATCTATTTTTAGCTGTGGCGGCCATCTTGAATTTTCGACCAACCTGAAATGCTGCTAGGATCATTTAGACATCAAGAGCAACGTTCCTGTGACGTTTCATGGAAATCCGTCAAGTAGTTTCAGAGGAGTAGTCGCTACAAGTTTTTACCAAATAACTCTATGTAAACAAAGATGGCCGCTGGCAGCCATGTTTAACGTCGAATCAAAACGATTTTCGACAAGGACCAACATCATGTCATGCTGATCATTTTAGAAAAAGTCCCATATCAATATCACTACAAACTTGTTTTTTAAAAATTATTTTTAGATTTGGCGGCCATCTTGGATTTCACATCAACATGAATTTTTGCTAGGATCAACTAGACTTCATTGGCAACATTTCTGTAAAGTTTCAGATGAGTAGTTGCTACAATAAAAAATACAGACGGACGGACAGACGGACGACGGACACCGCACCACGGCATAATGCTGATCTCTGATCAGTAGAGCTAAAAATGGCTTAGAAAAAAGCACAGAACAATGGTGTGTTTTTTTATGATGTGTAAAAGCTGTCCCAGAGATGTTTTATGTTTATGTTATGCGCAAAATAAGAATATGGACAATTCCGGAATTGCTCTGCGCAAAGTAAGAATTCTTAAAATGCGCGGCATTATCGGAATTCTCAAAATGCGCGGTTCAATTCCGGAATAGTCCGTGCGCAAAGTAGGAATTGGGACAAAGTAAGAATATGTTCGTTATCGTCAGTGCGCAAAGTAGGAAATTGAACAAAGTAGGAATATTTTCGTTAACCATATTTGCGAGTAAACACTTTGATTTTTGTTTGTTTCATTCAAATATTCAACATATCAGCAGTATATTAGTATAAGAAATTCTAAAGTAAAATAGCTATTTAATTCAGAAAATATGATGCATACGTCAGTAGGTAAAGCTAAAACAATTTTATTTTGAATCATGCGTACGTATAGCTCTGCATGTGATGGTGTGTTTGCCGTGGTTGTATTCTACCCCGGCAACCTCACGGGGATCCGCGTATTACACGGTGGATGGATGCAAGAATATTCATAATCGCTAAATATTAAATTAATAACTAACTCAGAACACAATAATAACTAACGTTGCGACGTAATAACTAACGTTGCGACTTTGAGTGATGGCGTCAGTAAACTGACTTAAAATGTAATAAAAAGATTATTTAACTGCCCGAATCTATTATTGGGTAATCCTTCACTCGATGGTAGATGTGTTTTGTTTTTTTCACTCACTCTCATACGCTAGTTCGTGAAAAAAGAACCACACGTCTATACCACTCTTGAAGGATTTCCCTATAATCCATCCCAGCATTTAAATAATCTCTATATATCGATGGTCTAGAATGATAACGTCGTAAGTGAAAAATCATAGTTTTTGGGAAAGTGAAAAAACCGAACTGACAGTAACAACTGTGTGAATTCTTTGAACAATCTCATATGACATAAGCTGTAGTTTGCTTTCTCATAAAACAAAGTATTTGTTATTTCAAAAATGTAATTTTGACTTGGTAATCCGAGCTATTGCACTTACGACCTTATGTTATTAAATATTCGGAAATGAAGATGTTCATAAAAAAGTTGTATCTGGCAGTTAGACCTTTTAAAATATGGTAAAAGCGATTATTAAACCACTTTAAGTGTCTTATAAAAGTTTGCTAGTTCATGCTACACTGTTGGTCGAAATGTAGAATGCATATGGGAACATGCGAGTGATGACAACATTGCAATATTATATATTAGAAAATGTTCTATTTTTTAAAGTTAAATAAAACAAAAAACATGCTCTTATTATTATAAATTTAATTAAATAGTAATGGTCACTTAACATACAAATAGTATTAATTTAATTAAATAATAATGGTAACGTAACATACAAATAGAGAAACGAATTATGTTTCAAATTAATTGTTGTAACAATTATAACATTTAATAACAGAGAACTGGGAGTTGTATTCACTAATGAAAAAACAAACTAATCAATCACAAACAAACACTAACACATGGTCCTATATCCTCTGTAGTCTATAACGTTACATTGTATTTATCGACTATCTTTTGAAAATGTAAAACTATTCAATTCGTAACCAGACATTTAATTTGATATGTCTGGCTTTAAATCAGCAGAGCGACGTTAATAATGCATATCTTTTAGTGCATTTTGAAAGCCCCATTGTGAAAAGATCTGGGTGCAAGAGATTGTATTACCATCAAAATAATGACACAGGTTAAATATCCACAAACACTTGTCACTTTAACGAGATTATTTCATAATTATCATAAATATTTTCATTTCACAACATAATAAATGTGACTAAAATATTTCGCAAGTAGCTTAAGTCATATTAAATAGTTTGAAAACTTAAAATTGAAGACCAGAATAAGACCAACGTCTCTCTTGTGTTAGGCAACTGCGTGGAGACAACAGTCAGAACTCGAATTGACTACTGAGTTATGTGGGTGAGAAAGCTCTTTATGTACGTTGTGCATTCCATATCTCATATATATCCTTATATAATATGTCAACGCACTCTCTATATACTTATCATAATATATGTTATCCCCATACCCTATATATTCTTTCATATCATATCCCTATACCTTATATATCCTTAATATCCTTATGTAATATATCCCCATACCCTCTATATAATATAGAGGGTAT
>JAWPHD010012485.1:0-75523 GCA_037043455.1 Cyrtodaria siliqua | reverse complement strand
TCTATGGTGTTTGGTGTTAATGGCGACTTATTGAAGCAAATTATATATACTATAGAAATTTATTTGCTGTTTCATTATTATTGTTTCATTAATTATTTATCAATATAGGTATAATATCATAATAAAATATATTTGTTCCATGTCTGATCTTATCGGCAAAAAAATCTGACGCATCGTATTTAGATCAGTCCATTCATTCGATATAACTACATTTCGCGGTTTATTGTGGTATGTACCAAGGATATTGCAGTGTTGCGGGTGACTACTGTCAGATTTCGATGAAAACAATGTACGTTGTTTTTTGTTTGGTTGTTGCGTTCAGTGTATAAAAGACACTATTTTGTTAGATTAGTGAATAGTGTAATGACCGCTGAACGTACGATATGACAATTGACACGATAAGACTTTACAAGCTCTCCATTTGCACCCATTGACCCGTTCGACTTCATCATCAGTGATGAATCCTATGTATTACGTCCTCAGGACACGTATTCTGGCTCAAATCGTAAGGTTGCACGTTGTGTAACCGTCTTATCCGGGCATGTTCCTCTGACTCGTAGTCATGATCGCTTAATTCTCAGCAATTTCACACAAGGTATACTGTTTGCGTTCAGTCCCATGTTAACAAAAAATAGTTGTTCAATGACGTCCCACTTCGGTAATTCGGCCATCAATAGTTTTTCCCCTAAGATATTTTTCGATATTCCTAGGAATATGCTGTTCGCCTGTTCGGATTTTTATCTTTAAACTATTTTTACTGACATACATCAATGGCATAGTATATTCGTATTTATAATGATATTTAATACTTAAAACATATCAAAAGCGGATTTGTTGATTTAGGACCACTTTCCTGCTTTAAAGAAACTAATGCACAAATAAAGGCAAAATAACACTACAAACTATCATAGCGGGCTCTTTTAATACACCCCTACCATTCTTTGAAAATATTCTTAGACTTAAGGGAGTACATCAGGATTTTTCTAGGAACATATCTTAATTAAAAACTGTTCCAATCATGATAAAACACTTATATCCATCAAAATATGATTGTTCGATACCATATTGTTAAGGATTTAAACTTCGGATACACCATTATGAGCTAGGACGGAAAAAGGGCATAAAATGCCTGAAATAACCCTGGTGCGTCACTAGGATAGCACGTAATACTGACAGAATTAATTTCCTTTAACTCAGAGGTCTATTTTTAGCTCATTCATTATGTTTAGGCGCTTTAATAGAAAATATCATTATTTTTCAATTTTAAGACGGACCCTAGACCCCTTTGAAAAGCCTGGATGTACGTCCCTTTAAGCCCAAGTATGCAAATTTCAATAGCAAATATTTCTAAAAGTTCAAGTTTAAATGTTCATAATAATGTATACATATGATTACTACTAAAAAATAGTGCACTTCATATGTTTGTTTAATCTTTGAAAGGGTCAAGTGGTGCTATGGATACTTATGAAGCAAATTGTAGTACTTGAGCTCAAGTCTAAGCAAAGTCTGAAGAATGGTTGGTGAATTTCAGGCCAGGTGTTCAGGTCATATACTCAGGTTCAGGCTCTTAATTCGACGCTCCAGTTTTGAGGCTTGCCTGCTGGTTTAAAGCCATTTATGTTCTGTCTATAGAGTTTAGATTCTCAAATATATAAGTTATATATGTACCTCGTCGTCAGTAGGTTTAGAAACGGTGAACATCCGTTGTACAATTTGGCGGGATAGCCTATTTTGCAATCCTGAGTGTTAGTATCTGTGTTGTTACATTTAAAGTCTAACAGGGAGGTTAGTGCAATAGATAACAACAAATAAAATGTTTACTTATTTTTTTCTAGCCAGTTACATAAATACATGCTATTGAATTGGTTTTTTGCGGTTCACCAACACTAAAAGGTTATATGGTTGCCAACAGAAATGACATTCAGGCCCACTTTCATTTACATCTAGATAAACAATGCAGACTGGGCCTAGAACCTTCTCTTTCAATGTGTTCATTTTAATTTATAGTGGTTTAGTTTATTTTATCAATTTAATACAGAAATAATGTATTTGAACATTCAGTCCCGTTTGGGTTCCGGGGCAAGAGGCAGAGGGTAGAAACCCCCCCCCCCCCCCCCCCCCCCCCCCCCGATTTAGATAACGGGTTGTGTTTATGAAAGAGGAATGTTGAAGGACAAATACAATGTATAAAACTGACCAAACCAACTATTGTCAAAAAGGTATTAAATTGGCAAATTGATATCAAATGTAATAATGGCAGTAAGTTTAGGTTGCGTTGGTTGATTGATCACACTTAATAATTTAGTCAGACGTGCTCATGAGACCCTTTGTTAATTGTCTTAAGAAGAGACTACCAGTCCTGCTTTAAGGGGCCATTTTTCAGTTACAATTGTAGTTTTGCCGACAACAATACACCTGTATAAGGATACCTTTTTTATCTTTCTTTAATTTTCTCTTAATATAGGTTTGTACGTTGTTATGTGTAAACATTTCAATGAGAAATGACAAATATCAATCCATATTTGCACTTGTAGAAACACATACACTGTACATGAATTAAATGCATAATGTAGTCATTTTCATTACCAATCATTCCGCACATAAATACTTTGTGATGTGCCCTGTTGCTAATGTGCAATATATATGTATATGTCATATTTGTTATCATATTTAGACCCCGTGTCATTCCGGGGGCCCCATTTGGTTCCGGGGCAAAGAATAGGGCCACTGCAGATCCCGTTGGAGGGGTAGGCAGAGGGGTAGAATCCCCCCAAATTCATGTTCATTTTATCATTTTTGTTCATGCTCATTAAAGGTCTTCATCATGACCCCTGCATTGTTTCAGGTGCCATCTCGCTCAATCACTATAGCAGTGGCAGAAAAACAATAAACGTGGCACCAGCGTAAATGGAGCGTCTACAATAGAATTTGCAACAACTTTGCAGTCCTGCCGGCGAGAAAGTTCTATCTAGTTCCATTCTCCATATTTTATCTCGATGTACATGGAGGATGAGCCTGGCATGTTCATTCCTGTTAGGCACCATATAACCATATAACCTTTCATGTGTTGGTGCGCCTTGAAACCCCAATTCAATTGAACAATTCTAAATAAACATCAAACCTTGAACTTTTAATTATTCTAGTGACTAGTGATTGATTTCTAATTAACAAGTGACAGACTTCTTAATAAACTAGGGACTTATAATTGAAATAGCTAGTTATTTACATTTTATTGAAATAGCTATTGATTGGACAGATGTATATTCAATACATTTAAAAACACAACATTTTTGATTTTCGATTATTTTTAGTCCGCTGTTTTTTTGTTCAAATCTAGATTGTATTTTATGTTAGTACACAAGTCTCTTTCTGCCAAAGGTTAAAGGGACACACGGCAATCTTGAAGTGTTTATCGAACGTTGAAATTAGCGTCTCCGTATATTTATCCAGTATCAATTTGACTTTAAACCTGCTTGCATATAATTAAATAACATTTTGAGTTTCGTCTTATTCTACCATAGGTTTAAATGGTTTAAACTTATTAATGGTGCAGTATAATCAACAGTGAATAATATTCAAAAGCAATTAACATGACGTCAGTACTCTCTGCCATATTGTTGATGTCAGAGTACATTGACAATAGGTTATATTATAATACAGTTGCACGTGCTTTATTAAACTGTTGCACGTGCTATTGTTTGTCGGAGGTATAGTATTGGTTTGACTGGTTAAAATGGATAAATAATTGACAACTGGCGACATATTAATAGTAATGATTGAACAAATACAAGTTTCGTAGAAAAACTGACTGGGACACCGTGAGCTTTTCGAAAATCAAGATTGCCTTGTGTCCCTTTAACCTATGGCGATAAACAGTTGCATAAGATTTGCTCTACTTCTGTCAGTTAAAACACATTTAACTTTGTGATCAGGGTTTACAATGTCCTGCTGATCAGTCATTTCCCCCAAATCACCCCTTTGTCACATAAATGGAACGGTCTTAATTCAAAGAAAGAACAGTCCATTATATATATGTAGCAGGATAAGGGTTAATGTTACAACTTTGAAATTTATTAAATTTTGGTGCATACTGTATATGTTAGTGAATTTATGTTAAAATTTGGTGTATGTTTTTAATGGGGAACTATTTTAATGTTACTTGTTTACTTATATATATTAAAATATTGAAAATATATTGAACTTAATTATTAAAAGTACATGCTGTTATCTAATATATACACTAAAGGAAAAAAAGAAACGCTACTCAGGATTTTCCGCTATATATTGTAAGTATAATTTACTGCTGTTAATCGAATGGTACACGACTACATCAGACCTTTCCTATCAGAAAAAAAAGAGTCTAAAACGACACCTAATACACCAGATGTTCCTTCAAAGTTTCATTTGTGATAGAATACACGTTTGGCTCAAGCAGATGAGCAAATTGAGGATGTACGATTTTGTAATCTCTGTACATTAAATACAGTACTCAAATCATCAAATGGCTCAAATTTTCAAAGCGGAACTTCAACATTTATGAATTTTGTGTTACAAAGTGTACTTTGACTAAATATTCTAGAACAGCACAGTGTTATCCTTTCTCTAACTAGGTGCAATTTTTTTTTTTTTAATATTACGTGGAATTTAGAGTGCAGTATAAAAGTTAAATAGCGGAAATTCCAAGTTGTGTATCTTTTTTCCTTCAGTAAACATGTTTTTACCAAGTCCAGATAACAAGGCCTGTGTGATTACTCGACAAGGATAGGGTCACTGCCTGTCCTGACAGAGGGTTAGAATTCCTCAAAATTCACCTACATCTGATCATGACACGTGTGTCACAGGGCTTCCATTACAATAGTATAGAGACAAGAAGAGATAGTTATATGTAGTATATGTAAGGGAAGGCCAGAATTATAATACACACTCGTTTTTCTGTATTTTTATGCTCCCCGAAATTTTCGGCAGAGTATATAGTCTCCGTTTTGTCCTTCCGTCCTGCCGTCCATCCAGATCCTGTCCGGAAAATAACTTCAAAACTACTGATGGGACTGCAATGAAATTTCACACAATAATAGAGGGCAATGAGAGGAAGTGCAGAGTACAAGAACAGTAACCAAAATTACTTCTGCAGCTCTTAAGATAATCCTATAAGGAAGCCCATGGCCAAATTTGGTTGTGCTAGGATAAGAAATGTAGGAGACACAGCTTACACGCAAACTTTGATGTGGCCGATGCCGACGCTGGGGTCTGTCTTCATTCAAATTAGAGTTATTGCCCTTTGTAATTTTATACTTAAAATTTTTGTCTGGAGCATGTCTTCAAAACTACTGATGGGACTGCATGAAACTTCAAACATTGATAGAGGGTAATGAGAGGAAGTGCAGAGTGCAATAACCATCACTCTGTCGTTATTTAAATTAGAGTTATTGCCCCTTGTAATTTTATACTTTGAATTTTGTCTGGAGCATAACTTCAAAACTACTGATGGGACTGCAATGAAACTTCAAACATTGATAGAGGGTAATGAGAGGAAGTTCAGAGTGCAATAACCATTACTCTGTCGTCATTCAAATTATTGCCCTTTGTAATTTTATACTTAGAATTTTTGTCTGGGGCATAATTTCAAAACTACTAATGGGACTGCAATGAAACTTCACACAATGATAGAGGGCAATGGGAGGAAGTGCAGAGTTTAAGAAGCATAACTCTGCCTTCATTCAAATTAGAGTTATTGCCCTTTGTAAGTGTTGAATCGCAGGATGCATGAAGAGGTATTAAATCACGTGATGCATTAAGAGCGTTGAATCGTCTGATGCATGAAGAGTGGTGTGTCACATGATGCATGAAGAGTGTTGAATCACGTGATGTATGAATAGTGTTTAATCACGTGATACATAAAGAGTGTTGAATCACGTGATACATGAAGAGTGTTGAATCGCGTTATGCATGAAGAGGTATTAAATCACGTGATGCATGATGAGCGTTGAATCACGTGATGCATGAAGTGTTTAATCATGTGATGCATGAAGAGTTGAATAACGTGATGCATGAAGAGTGTTGAATCACATAATGCATGAAGAGTGTTGAATCACGTGATGCATGAAAAGTGTTGAATCACGTGATGCATGAAGAGTGTTGAATCACATAATGCATGAAGAGTGTTGAATCACGTGATGCATGAAGTGTTGAATCACGTGATGCATGAAGAGTGTTGAATCATGTAATGCATGAAGAGTGTTGAATCACGTGATTCATAAAGAGTATTGAATCGCTTTATGCATGAAGAGTGTTGAATCACGTGATGCATGAAAAGTGTTGAATCACATGATGCATGAAGAGTGTGGAATCACGTGATTCATGAAGAGTGTTGAATCACTTTATGCATGAAGTGTGTTGAATCATTCAAATTAGAGTTATTGCCCTTTGTAGGTGTTGAATCGCAGGATGCATGAAGAGGTATTAAATCACGTGATGCATTAAGAGCGTTGAATCGTCTGATGCATGAAGAGTGGTGTGTCACATGATGCATGAAGCGTGTTGAATCACGTGATGTATGAATAGTGTTTAATCACGTGATACATAAAGAGTGTTGAATCACGTGATACATGAAGAGTGTTGAATCGCGTGATGCATGAAGAGGTATTAAATCACGTGATGCATGATGAGCGTTGAATCACGTGATGCATGAAGTGTTTAATCATGTGATGCATGAAGAGTTGAATAACGTGATGCATGAAGAGTGTTGAATCACATAATGCATGAAGAGTGTTGAATCACGTGATGCATGAAAAGTGTTGAATCACGTGATGCATGAAGAGTGTTGAATCACGTAATGCATGAAGAGTGTTGAATCACGTGATGCATGAAGTGTTGAATCACGTGATGCATGAAGAGTGTTGAATCACGTAATGCATGAAGAGTGTTGAATCACGTGATTCATAAAGAGTATTGAATCGCTTTATGCATGAAGAGTGTTGAATCACGTGATGCATGAAAAGTGTTGAATCACATGATGCATGAAGAGTGTTGAATCACGTGATTCATGAAGAGTGTTGAATCGCTTTATGCATGAAGTGTGTTGAATCACGTGATGCATGAAGAGTGTTGAATCACGTGATGCATGAAGAGTGTTGAATCACGTGATTCATGAAGAGTGTTGAATCACTTTATGTATGAAGAGTGTTGAATCGCGTGATGCATGAAGAGTGTTGAATCACGTGATGTATGAATAATATTGAATCGCATGCTGTATGAATAATATTGAATCACATGATGCATAACAAGTGTTAAATCACATGAAAGTGCAGAGTGTAAGAAGCGTAACTCTGTCATCATTCAAATATAGAGTACTGAATCACAGGATGCATGAAGTGTTGAATCACGTGATGAAGAGTGTTGAATCACGTGATGCATGAAGAGTGTTAAATCATGTGATGCATGAAGAGTGTTGAATCACGTGATGCATGAAGAGTTTTGAATCGTGTGATGCATGAAGTGTTAAATCATGGGATGCATGAAGAGCGTTGAATTGTATGATGCATAAAGTGTTAAATCATGTGGTGCATGAAGAGTGTTGAATCACGTGATGCATGAATAGTGTTGTATCACTTGATGCATAACGAGAGTTGAATCACGTGATGCATGAATAGTGTTGAATAACGTGATGCATGAAGAATGTTGAGTCACGTGATGCATGAAGAGTGTTGAATCACGTGATGCATGAAGAGTGGTGTGTCACATGATGCATAAAGAGTGTTAAATCATGTGATGCATGAATAATGTTGAATCACGTGATGCATGAAGAGTATTGAATCACGTGATGCATGAAGAGTGGTGTGTCACATGATGCATAAAGACTGTTAAATCAAGTGATGCGTGAATAGTGTTTAATCACGTGATGCGTGAAGAGGGTTGAATCATGTGATGCTTGAATGATGTTGAATCACGTGATGCATGAAGAGGTATTAAATAACTTGATGCATTATGAAAAGGGTTGAATCGCGTGATGCATGAAGTGTTGAATCACGTGATGCATGAAAAGGGTTGAATCGCATGATGCATGAATGATGTTGAATCACGTGGTGCATGAAGAGTGGTGTGTCACATGATGCATGATGAGTGTTAAATCATGTGATGCATGAAAAGTGTTTAATCACATAATGCGTAAAGAGGGTTGAATCATGTGATGCTTGAAGTGTGTTGAATCGTGGTGCATGAAGAGTTATTAAATAACGTGATGCATGAAGAGTATTGAATCACGTGATGCATGAATAGTGTTGAAATTGCATGATGAATGAATGATGTTGAATCACATGATGCATGAAGAGTGGTGTGTCACATGATGCATGAATAGTGTTTAATCACGTGATGCATGAAGAGTGTTGAAATCGCGTGATGCGTGAAGTGTGTTGAATCATGTGATGCATGAAGAGTATTGAATCACGTGATGCATAAAGAGTGTTTAATCACGTGATGCATGAATAGTGTTGAAATCGCATGATGCTTGAAGTGTGTTTAATCACGTGATGCATGAAGAGTGTTGAATCGCATGATGCATGAATGATATTGAATCACATGATGCATGAAGAGTGGTGTGTCACATGATGCATGAAGAGTGTTAAATCACGTGATGCATGAATAGTGTTTAATCGCGTGATGCGTGAAGTGTGTTGAATCATGTGATGCATGAAGAGTATTGAATCACGTGATGCATGAAGAGTGTTGAAACATGTGATGCATGAAGAATGTTGAATCACATGATACATGAAGTGTGTTGAACCACGTGATGCGTGAAGTATATTAAATCACGTGATGCATGAAGTGTGTTGAATCACATGATGCATCAAGAGTTATTAAATAACGTGATACTTGAAGAGGGTTGAATCACGTGATGCATGAAAAGTGTTGAAACACATGAGGCATTAAGAGTGTTGAATCACGTGATGCGTGTTAAAACACGTGATACATTAAGTGTGTTGAAACACATGATGCGTGAAGTGTGTTGAATCACGTGATGCATGAAGAGTTATTAAATAACGTGATGCATGAAGAGGGTTGAATCACATTATGCACGAAGAGTGTTCAATCACGTGATGCATGAAAAGTGTTGAATCACGTGACTCATTAAGAGTGTTGAATCACGTGATGCATGAAGAGTGTTGAATCACGTGATGCATGAAGAGTGTTGAAATCGCATGATGCATGAATGAAATTGAATCACATGATGCATGAAGAGTGGTATGTCGCATGATGCATGAAGAGTGTTAAATCACGTGATGCATGAATAGTGTTTAATCGCGTGATGCGTGAAGTGTGTTGAATCATGTGATGCATGAAGAGAATTGAATCACGTGATGCATGAAGAGTGTTGAATCACGTGATGCATGAAGAGTGTTGAATCACATGATGCATGACTGATGTTCAATCACATGATGCATGAAGAGTGGTGTGTCACATGATGCACGTAGAGTGTTGAATCACGGGATACATGAAGTGTGTTGAATCACGTGATGTGTGAAGTGTATTAAATCACGTGATGCATGAAGTGTGTTGAATCACGTGATGCATCAAGAGTTATTAAATAACGTGATACTTGCACGTGATGCATGAAGTGTGTTAAAACACGTGATACAGGAAGTGTGTTGAAACACGTGATGCGTGAAGTGTGTTGAATCATGTGATGCATTAAGAGTTATTAAATAACGGGATGCATGAAGAGGGTTGAATCAGATTATGCATGAAGAGTGTTCAATCATTCAATCACGTGATGCATGAAAAGTGTTGAATCACGTGAGGCATTAATAGTGTTGAATCACGTGATGCATGAAGTGTGTTGAATCACTTTATGCATGAAGAGTGTTGAATCTCATGATGCATGAATGATGTTGAATCACGTGATGCATGAAGAGTGGTGTGTCACATGATGCATGAAGAGTGTTAAATCACGTGGTGCATGAAGTGTGGTGAATCATGTGATGCATGAAGAGTAATGAATCACGTGATGCATGAAGAGTGTTGAATCGCATGATGCATGAATGATGTTGAATCACGTGATGCATGAAGACTGGTGTGTCACATGATGCATGAAGAGTGTTAAATCACGTGATGCATGAATAGTGTTTAATCACATGATGCGTGAAGAGGGTTGAATCATGTGATGCTTGAAGTGTGTTGAATCACGTGATGCATGAAAGAGTTATTAAATAACGTGATGCAGCAATAGTGTTGAATCACGTGGTGCATGAAGTGTGTTGAATCATGTGATGCATGAAGAGTATTGAATCACGTGATGCATGAAGAGTGTTGAATCGCATGATGCATGAATGATGTTGAATCACATGATGCATGAAGAGTGGTGTGTCACATGATGCATGAAGAGTGTTAAATCACGTGATGCCTGAAGTGTGTTGAATCATGTGATGCATGAAGAGTATTGAATCACGTGATGCATGAAGAGTGTTGAATCACTTGATGCATGAAGAGTGTTGAATCGCGTGATGCATTAATGATGTTGAATCACATGATGCACGAAGAGTGGTGAGTCACATGATGCATGAAGAGTGTTAAATCACATGATACATGAATAGTGTTTAATCACGTGATGCGTGAAGTGTGTTGAATCACGTGATGCGTGAAGTGTATTAAATCACGTGATGCATGAAGAGGGTTGAATCATGTGATGCATGAAGAGGTATTAAATAACGTGATACATGAAGAGGGTTGAATCTCATTATGCATGAAGAGGGGTGAATCACGTGATGCATGAAAAGTGTTGAATCACGTGAGGCATTAATAGTGTTGAATCACGTGATGCATGAAGTGTGTTGAATCACTTGATGCATGAAGAGTGTTGAATCGCATGATGCATGAATGATGTTGAATCACGTGATGCATGAAGAGTGGTGTGTCACATGATGCATGAAGAGTGTTAAATCACGTGGTGCATGAAGTGTGGTGAATCATGTGATGCATGAAGAGTATTGAATCACGTGATGCATGAAGAGTGTTGAATCGCATGATGCATGAATGATGTTGAATCACGTGATGCATGAAGAGTGGTGTGTCACATGATGCATGAAGAGTGTTAAATCACGTGATGCATGAAAAGTGTTTAATCACGTGGTGCATGAAGTGTGTTGAATCATGTTATGCATGAAGAGTATTGAATCACGTGATGCATGAAGAGTGTTGAATCGCATGATGCATGAATGATGTTGAATCACATGATGCATGAAGAGTGGTGTGTCACATGATGCATGAAGAGTGTTAAATCACGTGATGCCTGAAGTGTGTTGAATCATGTGATGCATGAAGAGTATTGAATCACGTGATGCATGAAGAGTGTTGAATCACTTGATCCATGAAGAGTGTTGAATCGCGTGATGCATGAATGATGTTGAATCACATGATGCACGAAGAGTGGTGAGTCACATGATGCACGAAGAGTGTTAAATCACGTGATACATGAATAGTGTTTAATCACGTGATGCGTGAAGTTTGTTGAAGTGTATTAAATCACGTGATGCATGAAGAGTGTTGAATCGCATGATGCATGAATGATGTTGAATCACGTGATGCATGAAGACTGGTGTGTCACATGATGCATGAAGAGTGTTAAATCACGTGATGCATGAATAGTGTTTAATCACATGATGCGTGAAGAGGGTTGAATCATGTGATGCTTGAAGTGTGTTGAATCACGTGATGCATGAAAGAGTTATTAAATAACGTGATGCAGCAATAGTGTTGAATCACGTGGTGCATGAAGTGTGTTGAATCATGTGATGCATGAAGAGTATTGAATCACGTGATGCATAAAGAGTGTTGAATCGCATGATGCATGAATGATGTTCAATCACATGATGCATGAAGAGTGGTGTGTCACATGATGCATGAAGAGTGTTAAATCACGTGATGCCTGAAGTGTGTTGAATCATGTGATGCATGAAGAGTATTGAATCACGTGATGCATGAAGTGTGTTGAATCACTTGATGCATGAAGAGTGTTGAATCGCGTGATGCATGAATGATGTTGAATCACATGATGCACGAAGAGTGGTGAGTCACATGATGCATGTAGAGTGTTAAATCACGTGATACATGAATAGTGTTTAATCACGTGATGCGTGAAGTGTGTTGAATCACGTGATGCGTGAAGTGTATTAAATCACGTGATGCATGAAGAGGGTTGAATCACGTGATGCATGAAGAGGTATTAAATAACGTGATACATGAAGAGGGTTGAATCTCATTATGCATGAAGAGGGCTGAATCACGTGATGCATGAAAAGTGTTGAATCACGTGAGGCATTAATAGTGTTGAATCACGTGATGCATGAAGTGTGTTGAATCACTTGATGCATGAAGAGTGTTGAATCGCATGATGCATGAATGATGTTGAATCACGTGATGCATGAAGAGTGGTGTGTCACATGATGCATGAAGAGTGTTAAATCACGTGGTGCATGAAGTGTGGTGAATCATGTGATGCATGAAGAGTATTGAATCACGTGATGCATGAAGAGTGTTGAATCGCATGATGCATGAATGATGTTGAATCACGTGATGCATGAAGAGTGGTGTGTCACATGATGCATGAAGAGTGTTAAATCACGTGATGCATGAAAAGTGTTTAATCACGTGGTGCATGAAGTGTGTTGAATCATGTGATGCATGAAGAGTATTGAATCACGTGATGCATGAAGAGTGTTGAATCGCATGATGCATGAATGATGTTGAATCACATGATGCATGAAGAGTGGTGTGTCACATGATGCATGAAGAGTGTTAAATCACGTGATGCCTGAAGTGTGTTGAATCATGTGATGCATGAAGAGTATTGAATCACGTGATGCATGAAGAGTGTTGAATCACTTGATCCATGAAGAGTGTTGAATCGCGTGATGCACGAATGGTGTTGAATCACATGATGCACGAAGAGTGGTGAGTCACATGATGCACGAAGAGTGTTAAATCACGTGATACATGAATAGTGTTTAATCACGTGATGCGTGAAGTTTGTTGAATCACGTGATGCGTGAAGTGTATTAAATCACGTGATGCATGAAGAGGGTTGAATCATGTGATGCATGAAGAGGTATTAAATAACGTGATACATGAAAAGGGTTGAATCTCATTATGCATGAAGAGGGCTGAATCACGTGATGCATGAAAAGTGTTGAATCACGTGATGCATGAAGTGTGTTGAATCACTTCTTGCATAAAGAGTATTAAATCACGTGATGCATGTAGAGTGTAAAATCGCATGATGCATGCATGAAGAGGATTGAATCACATTATGCATGAATAATGTTGAATCACGTGATACATGAAACGTGTTTAATCACGTGATGCGTGAAGTGTGTTGAATCACGTGATGCATGAAAAGTTATTAAATAACGTGATGCATGAAGAGGGTTGAATCACATTATGCATGAAGAGTGTTGAATCGCATGATGCATGAAGAGTGTTGAATCCCGTGATGCATGCATGAAGGGTGTTGAATCGCATAATGCATGCATGAAGAGTGTTGAATCGCATGATGCAAGAATGATGTTGAATCACGTGATGCATGAAGAGTATTGAATCACGTGATGCATGAAGAGTGTTGAATCGCATGATGCATGAATGATGTTGAATCACATGATGCATGAAGAGTGGTGTGTCACATGATGCATGAAGAGTGTTAAATCACGTGATACATGATTAGTGTTTAATCACGTGATGCGTGAAGTGTGTTGAATCACGTGATGCGTGAAGTGTATTAAATCACGTGATGCGTGAAGAGTGTTGAATCACGTGATGCATGAAGAGAGTTGAATCATGTGATGCATGAAGTGTGTTGAATCACTTGATGCATGAAGAGTATTGAATCACGTGGTGCATGAAGAGTGTTGAATCGCATGATGCATGAATGATGTTGAATCACATGATGCATTAAGAGTGGTGTGTCACATGATGCATGAAGAGTGTTGAATCACGTGATGCATGAAAAGTGTTTAATCGCGTGATGCATGAAGTGTGTTTAATCACGTGATGCATGAAGAGTTTTGAATCGCGTGATGCATGAATGATGTTGAATCACATGTTGTATGAAGAGTGTTGAATCACGTGACGCATGAAGAGAGTTGAATCATGTGATGCATGAAGGGTGTTGAATCACGTGATGCATGGTGAGTATTGAATCACGTGATGCATGAAGAGGGTTGAATCACGTGAGGCATTAAGAGTGTTGAATCACGTGATGCATGAAGTGTGTTGAATCACGTGATGCATGAAGTGTGTTGAATCACGTGATGCATGAAGAGTGGTGTGTCGCATGATGCATGAAGACTGTCGAATCACGTGATGTATAAATAGTGTTTAATCACGTGATGCTTGAAGTGTGTTGAATCACGTGATGCATGAAGAGTATTGAATCACGTGATGCATGAAGTGTATTGAATCACATGATGTATGCATAATATTGAATCACGTGATGCACGAAGACTGTTGAATCACGTGATGTATGAATAGTGTTTAATCACGTGATGCTTGAAGTGTGTTGAATCGCGTGATGCATGAAGAGTATTGAATCACGTGATGCATGAAGAGTATTGAATCACGTGATGCATGAAGAGTGTTGAATCACGTGATGCGTAAAGAGTAGAATCACATAATACGTGAAAAGTGTTGAATAACATGATATATGAGACTTGTGTAACGAGTATAATCAACAAAGTGGTTCGAATAGTACAATGAAAAATATTCACGTACTGAATACAAATAAATTTGATCCAGTATTTCTTTAAAATCCAATTTTAGAATAAAGTCCTAATAACATTACTAAGTGTCCCTTTAATCCTAATTGTTAAGTGGCTCTTTAATCCAATTTTATTTTGATTCTTAACCGATTTTAATAATAACGCGGAAAGAGTGACAGGCACCCGATTTGCACGTGCGCGTCGTGGCGGGTAAGTATTATAGCGGATTGTGCAAGGTGTGTGTTTAGCACAGATCGACATTGACGTCACACAATAAAAATTTCACGAAAAGATCGTGCCATAGAACAACAGAATCACAATCAAATTCAATAGATTCCCGATCTGGTTTCGGACAAAATCATGCATATGTGTACGAATGAAGTATTTTTTTGGCAATTTTAAGCAATCTTGATCCGTGCTTTAGTGTGAAATTAAGAGCAATGGAAGAGCAAAGAGTGTATATAAAAAGTGGGTCGCTATTGCAGTGTTCGCCACTGGATATTAAAGCGGATTTGGATACAGTTTATGGGAGTGCTGCTCTAGCATGTGCTACAGTTACTAGGTGTCGTGACGATTTAAGCAGGATAGGAATACTGGTGGTGATGTGCAAGGTGATCTTCGCCAAGGCCGTACACTTAGGCATGTACTGAAAATGATCGAAGAAGACGCGAGTTACACAGGTGGGGGTGGGGGTGGGGGGGGGGGGGGCGTTTACGGGAGTGCTGCTCTATCATATGCTACAGTTACTAGGTGGTCGTAACGATTTAAGCAGGGTAGGGATACTGTTGGTGATGTGCAATGTGATCAGGCATATACTGAAAATGGGGGATTGGGGGGTGGGGGGATGGGGGGAGGGTATTGAAGATTGAATGAAGATTGTGACAATAGGCGATTTTTTGAAATAGTAACGGGTGATGAAACATGGGTATTATTCGTTGAACCCGACTGCAAAGTGAATAACAAGATATGGGTCTTGGAAAATGGCGAGAGGCCACAAATAGCTCGGAGATCCAAGTCCGTAAAACGTGTTTTGTTCTTATTGTTCTTTGATGCTAGTGGAATGGTAGCTCGGGTTCCTGGCCCTGAACACACCATAGTTACAGAAAAGTACTACGCTGAAAAAAAGTTCTGACTTGCCGTTCGGCATTATACTGAGGTCACTACACGTACCGGGGTGCGCGGCCTGAGGATCTTCCATGATTACCGTCACACAAGTCCGTCATTGTACAGGATTATTTGAAGACACAGGGAATTAAAACTTTGCCACACTCTGCATATAGCCCAGATCTGTCACCCTGTGACTGCCATCGATAGAGAGCTATTTCAGTACACCAGAGCGACTATAAAAAGGCATTTTCAGATTGGATAGAACGGTCAAAGGGTTGTATTTCGAGGGCTTGGACTACTCATGTCTGACCAGGTAAGAGTTATATTTCTAAAGCGCAGACAGTTGTAGAACTTTCAGAATGCCCTTCGTAGTCCTCCACAATAGTCCAAATAAACCACTATCACTTTTACTACAGATGAGCACAATACTTTTTAATATAAATTGTTTCACAATATATATTTTTAATAAAAAAAACATCCAATATATTCACAATGTTTGTTTTTAATTTAACTTTATACTGAAGTACTTAACAAACTCAATCTCGCAAAGCCTTGCTTAGATACTGTCATAAAGTCCTCTAGAAGTTTGTCTCCCAGAACAACAAACATAAACAAACACAAAACAAAATCACAAAAAAACATGTTTACAGAATTATCCATAAGATAAACATGTTATTTATTTACATGACCTTGAATGACAAAATCAACAATGAACATCGTAAACGTACATAATATTAATGATAAACATAATAGGAAACATTTGAATCACGTGATGCACGAAGTTTTAAATTACGTAATAAGATGCATGAAGAGTTTTGAATCACGTGGTGCATGAAGTGTTGAATCACATGATGCATGAAGAGTGGATCAGGTGATGCATGAAGTGTTGAATCACGTGATGCATGAAGTGTTGAATCACGTGATGCATGAAGAGTGGATCAGGTGATATATGAAGTGTTGAATCACGTGATGCATGAAGTGTTGAATCACGTGATGCACAACGAGTGTTGAATCACTCAAGTTGGGTTTCAAGTATTTATTTTGTAATGAATCACATGGGTATTAAACCATACCAGTATCAGAATAAAAATGTAGCTGCACAAGTTAAATCAAAAGCATTCAGTGTTAAGTCAAATTGGTCAAAAAGGCTCAGTATATGTGTTGAGGGTTATACTGGACAACTGCGTACTTATGCTACTTTTAAGAAAGTATTTGAGTTTGAAAAATATCTACATGTATTAAGGATTCTAAGGTTAGATCTTGTCTTACTAAAATTAGAATAAGCACACATAAACTGGAAACAGAACTTGGTCGGTACAAGAATATTCCATTAACAGACATACTCTGTAAACTTTGTGATACTAATCAAATTGAAAGTGAAATTCAGTTTATGTTGGAATGTCCAAAATATGCTACAGTAAGAAATGAATTTACAACATAGATCTCTAAAGCATGTAAAAATTTCAATACTTTATCATACAATAATCAGTTTGCTTTCTTGTTAAGTAATGAAGACGAATATATAATCAATAGAACAGCAGGGTTTATTTACACATGTTATACCATGAGATTTAATCATTTGAACTGTAATGTAAGTAACAAAACAGGTCTGTCATGTTAGCGTTATCAATCATGGATTTTTCATAAATATAATGTGCACTTAACTGCTTAATAGAAATGTAGTTGTAAGAACTTATTGAAGTTCTTGATAGACCGTTATTGTTGTTGTATGCCTTATCTAATAGATGTTTACTTATGTTAATTGTGTTGTATAATCAGAATTAAGCTTTTGATACTTTATAACCTCATATATGTCAAAATTATTATGTGATTACTGTGCCAGTGATGGCCCATGGTTGGAAATAAAAGATATTCTATTCCATTCTATTATATTCTATTCTTGATGCATGAAGGGTGTTGAATCACGTGATACATGAAGTGTATTTAATCACGTGATGCACGAAGAATGTTGATTCGCGGGATGCATGAATAATGTTGAATCACGTGATGCATGAAGAGTCTTGAATCGCGTGAATGGTTGTATCACGTGATGCATGACTAATGTTGACTCGGTTGATGCATGAATAATGCTGAATACGTGATGCATAAAGCGTGGTAAATCACATGATGTATGAAGAGTGTATCCCATGATGCATGATTTCATTGCTTTTTTGAAATATGTTTCTTCAATACAGATTTTCTGTACGAACTATCAAACATTTTAAATCAAATATATCTCAACAAACGCTGCTCGAATTTTCCTGAAACTTTCGCAGATGCTTTATTGGGTCAAGGTCATGTTTTGCGTTATTTTCTCAAAACTTAACCTTGGTTAGGTAACTTAACCTTGGTTAGGAAACTTAACCTCAGTTAAATGTATGTGATTGCCTCATTGTATGTCTTTGATACTTGGTCATATGTATTGTTGGCATTTTTGGACATCGCTGAACGACAAAAAATACCAAGGTCAATGTCATGTTTTGCGTTATTTACCCTAAACATCAGTTTGGTTAGATAAGTTAACCTCAGTTAACTTTTTCTGATAACTTTAATGTTTTTGTTTGATACTTGGTCATATGTATTGTTGGCATTGGTGGACATCACTGAATAACAAAAATTGCCAAGGTCATTGTCATAGTTTGCGTTATTTTCCCCAAACTTAACCTTGATTAGGTAACTGAACCTCAGTTAACTTTATGTGATTGTCTCACTTTATGTATTTGATACTTGATCATATGTATTGTTGACATTGGGGAACATTGCTGAACGACAAAAAAAATACCAAGGTCAAGGTCATATTTTGCGTTATTTTCCCAAAACTTAACCTTGGTTAGGTAAATTAACCTTGGTTAGGTAACTTAACCTCAGTTAATTGTATGTGATTGCCTCATTTTTTTTGATACTTGGTCATATGTATTGTTGGCTTTGGTGGACATCACTGAACGACAAAAATTACCAAGGTCAAGGTCAAATTGTGCTTATTTTCTCCAAACTTAACTTTGGTTAGGTAACTTAACCTCAGTTAACTTTATGTGATTGCCTCACTTTATGTCTTTAATACTTGGTCATATATGTTGTTAGCATTGGTGGACATCGCTAAACGACAAAAAATACCAAGGTCAAGGTCATGTTTCGCGTTATTTTCCCTAAACATCAGTTTGTTTAGGTAAGTTAACCTCAGTTAACTTTTTCTGATAACTTTAATTTCTTTGTTTTATATTTGGTCATATGTATTGTTGGCATTGGAAGACATCACTGAACAACAAAAATTACCAAGGTCATGGTCACATTTTGCGTTATTTTCCCCAAACTTAACCTTGGTTAGGTAACTTAACCTCAGTTAACTTTATGTGATGGACTCACTTTATGTCTTTGATACTTGGTCATATGTATTGTTGGCATTGGTGGACATCGCTGGACGACAAAAGAATACCAAGATCAAGGTCATATGTTGCGTTATTTTCTCCAAACTTAACCTTTGTTGGGTAACTTAACATTGGTTGGGTAACTTAACCTCAGTTAACTTTATGTGATTGCCTCACTTCATGGTTTTGATACTTAGGCATATGTATTGTTGGCACTGGGGACATTGCTGAACGACAAAAATACCAAGGTCAAGGTCATATTTTTTCATTATTTTCCCAAAACTACACCCTGGTTAAACCACTTAACTTCAGTAAATTAACGTATTATGATTACCTCACTTTTATTTGTTTGATACTTGTCATCTGAAATGTTGTCTTTCGTGGACATCATTTAAACACAACCTTAAAAAAATATTTCTTATGCCGTTTGCCGCGGTTGGCGAGACACCCTCAGACCGAGTGATATTTCTGAACATAATAAACACACAATTGTCTACATTGAATGCTTAGGTGCAAAAATGTGAACAGTTTTTAAATGTGAGACTTATCTTAAGATGTTTAATAAAACGGGGCCCTGGTTCATATGATGCGTCTTACACATGTTTCGTATGCATTCAGACACTTAACAACTATTTATTTCTCATGAAACATTAGAGTTGCCTCCCCTGAAGAAAAAAAAGAGAGTTACCTCTCCTGAAATATATGTAAAATACTTGTCTTTGAGCAAAAATCACTATTTAAATGACGTTAAAAATCAAAATATATTTAAGTCTAAGCATATTAAAACCCTCGGTCAGCTCGACAGTTTACATAGCAGTACGGAGCAGCCGAATATTTTCACGTGCCTAGACCTCATAACTCTCTTTTCAATGTTATTTTTTTGACACAAGGTAGTTCGATCCTTGTCGTGTGCTTGTAATGTATCCTTGAGCAAGATAAGTAATCCACGTGAAAGACCCATCAGAATCAACGGCGAGCATTAATACACAACGAAAATATATTAAGGATAAAGTTTAAACTTGTTCGTACGTCATTGGATTGGATCGTAAAGTCCCCAATAACAGTTTACATAGCCGTACGAAGCGGCAGAATCTTTCCACGTGCCTAGACCTCATAACTCTCTTCTCAATGTTAATTGTTTGACACAAGGTAGTCCCATTTTGTGCACACGTGCAGTTACGCATGAAGAGAGCTTATGCCGTGGTGCGGCGTCCGTCGTCCGTCTGTCTGTCTGTCTGTCTGTCTGTCCGTCCGTCTGTAAACTTAAACTACTTCAAGGATTTTCACGAAACTTCACAGGAATGTTGCTCTTGACGTCTAGTTGATCCTAGCAAAATTTCAGGTGGACCGGAAATTCAAGATGGCCGCCACGGCTAAAAATAGGTTTTTAAAAAACAAGTTTGTAGCGACTACTTCTTGAAAACTATAAGTGATATTGATATGGGACTTTTTCTAACATGATCAGCATGACATGATGTTGATCCTAGTCGAAAATTATTTTGATTCCACATTAAACATGGCCGCCAGAGGCCATCTTTGTTTACATAGAGTTATATAATAAAAGCTTCTAGCGACTACTCCTCTGAAACTACTTGACGGATTTTCATTAAACTTTACTGAAATGTTGCTCTTGATGTCTAGTTGATCCCAGCAAAATTTAAGGTCGGCCGAAAATTCAAGATGGCCGCCATGGCTAAAAATAGATTTAAAAAAACATACTTCTTGAAAATTATAAGTGACTTTTTCTAAAATGATCAGCATGACATGGTGTTGATCCTAGTCGAAAATTATTTTGATTTGACATTAAACATGGCCGCCAACCGCCATCTTTTGTTTACATAGAGTTTATATAGTAACAATTTGTAGCGACTACTCCTCTGAAACTACGTGACGGATTTTCATGAAACTTCACAGGAATGTTGCTCTTGATGTCTAATTGATCCCAGCAAAATTTCAGGTCGGCCGGAAATTCAAGATGGCTGCCACGGCTTAAATTAGATTTTTTAAAAAGTTTGTAGCGACTACTTCTTGAAAACTATAAGTGATATTGATATGGACTTTTTCTAAAATGATCAGCATGACATGATGTTGATCCTAGTCGAAAATTATTTTGATTCCACATTAAACATGGCCGCCAGAGGCCATCTTTGTTTACATAGAGTTATATAATAAAAGCTTCTAGCGACTACTCCTCTGAAACTACTTGACGGATTTTCATTAAACTTTACTGAAATGTTGCTCTTGATGTCTAGTTGATCCCAGCAAAATTTAAGGTCGGCCGAAAATTCAAGATGGCCGCCATGGCTAAAAATAGATTTAAAAAAACATACTTCTTGAAAATTATAAGTGACTTTTTCTAAAATGATCAGCATGACATGGTGTTGATCCTAGTCGAAAATTATTTTGATTTGACATTAAACATGGCCGCCAACCGCCATCTTTTGTTTACATAGAGTTTATATAGTAACAATTTGTAGCGACTACTCCTCTGAAACTACGTGACGGATTTTCATGAAACTTCACAGGAATGTTGCTCTTGATGTCTAATTGATCCCAGCAAAATTTCAGGTCGGCCGGAAATTCAAGATGGCTGCCACGGCTTAAATTAGATTTTTTAAAAAGTTTGTAGCGACTACTTCTTGAAAACTATAAGTGATATTGATATGGACTTTTTCTAAAATGATCAGCATGACATGATGTTTATCCTTGTCGTTAATTGTTTTGATTCGACATTAAACATGGCCGCCAGTGACCATCTTTGTTTATATAGAGTTTTTTTTAGCGACTACTCCTCTGAAACTACTTAACGGATTTTCATGAAAAATCACAGGAATTCTGCTCACAGGAATTCTGCTCAATTCGGCTAAAAATAGATTTTTAGAAACAAGTTTGTAGCGACTACTTCTTGAAAACTGTAAGATTATAGTGATAATGATATGGGACTTTTTCTCAAATGATCAGCATGACATGATGTTGATCCCTGAAACTACGTTACTGATTTTTATGAAACTTTACAGCAATGCTGATCTAGCTATCAAAACCTATCAGTAGAGCTTCAAGGTCATTGACCTCTTGTTTTTTATTATCGGATGGCCGAAATCATGGTGAAATGTGTAAATTTGAAGACTGAAAAAAAACGGGTACATTTTGTTGATATTAGATCATAGCATTTTTTATCGTTTCTGAAAGTTTCACTAACACCCAAGACTAGACATAGTTTCACTAACACCCAAGACTAGACATAGTTTCACTAACACCCAAGACTAGACAAGTTTCACTAACACCCAAGACTAGACAAGTTTCACTAACACCCAAGACTAGACATAGTTTCACTAACACCCAAGACTAGACATAGTTTCACTAACACCCAAGACTAGACAAGTTTCACTAACACCCAAGACTAGACAAGTTTCACTAACACCCAAGACTAGACATAGTTTCACTAACACCCAAGACTAGACAAGTTTCACTAACACCCAAGACTAGACAAGTTTCACTAACACCCAAGACTAGACATAGTTTCACTAACACCCAAGACTAGACATAGTTTCACTAACACCCAAGACTAGACATAGTTTCACTAACACCCAAGACTAGACAAGTTTCACTAACACCCAAGACTAGACATAGTTTCACTAACACCCAAGACTAGACATAGTTTCACTAACACCCAAGACTAGACATAGTTTCACTAAAACCCAAGATTAGACATTTTTGTTCCCGTTTTGAAAGATGGTCACCGCTTTTTGCCACTCAAAACACACATATTCAAAATGTCGACTTCAAGGTAAATAAAACAAACTGAAAAGCAGCAATATAAACGTAAAGCAAGAATCTTTTCTACTCAAGTCTACAAACTATAATATTAGTAAAATGGCACAACCCAAACAATATGAAGATGGCAATACTCCTTTATTGTGTCTGTGTACCACAGCAGTACTGGGTCTGGGTGCCGCCGCAATACTGAGTCTGGGTGCCTTAGCAATACTGGGTATAGGTGCCGCACCAATACTGGGTGTGGGTGCCGCAGCAATACTGGGCCTGGGTGCCGCAGCAATACTAGGTCTAGGTACTGCAGCAATAATGAGTCTAGGTGCCGCAGCAATACTGGTATGGATGCCGCAGGAGGGTTTAATCACGTGAGGCATTAATAGTGTTGAATCACGTGATGCATGAGGCGTACTAAATCACGTGACGCAAGAGTGTGGAATCACGTGATGCATGAAGAGTGTGGAATCAAGTGATGCATTAACAATTTTGGATAACGTCATGCATGAAGTGTTGAATCGCGTGATGCATGAAGTGTTGTATCACTTGATGCATGAAGTATTGAATCGCGTGATGCATGAAGTGTTGAATCGCGTGATGCATGAAGTGTTGAATCACTTGCTGCATGAAGTGTTGAATCGCGTGATTCATGAAGTGTTGAATCGCGTGATTCATGAAGTGTTGAATCGCGTGATGCATGAAGTGTTGAATCGCGTGATGCATGAAGTGTTGAATCACTTGCTGCATGAAGTGTTGAATCGCATAAATTATGTTGAATTACGCGATGCATGAACTATGTTAACTCACGCGATGCGTGAATAATGTTGAATCACGTGATGCATGAAATATCTTGAATCACGTGATGCGTGAATAAAGTTGAATACCATGAAGCGTATTGACTCACGTGATGTATGAACAATTTTGAATACCATGATGCTGGTAATCGAGTTTTCACGCATGCTTTCTTTACGTTCTTGGGATATGTGTCTTTCACATCCTGTGAAAGGTGTTTTAAGATATCTTGTGAACGGTGTTTACCACATGTTAAACTTTTTTTCTCATTTAAACATGTTTTCTGTACTAATGGTTTATACATGCTTTTATACTACAATATAAAAACCCTGGTTTACATAATGCACTAACACATGTTTTCGTATGCATTCAGAAACTACACAACTATTAAAACCCTATAGGTCATCGGCCTCTCCGTGGCAGAGGGGTTAACGACGTTGCGTTGTAAACTGTCTCGCCTCTCACCGCTGCGGGTTCGAATCCCACTGAGAGCTCGACTTGTAAGTGAGGAAGTGTCGATTTTTACGGATGACGAGAGGTGTACAGTGCTGGTTCTACCCAGGAAAAGTGGGTGGGCTGCCTCCACCACAAAAAAAACCCAACCGTCATTTATAACCTTACATGTGTTGAAAATGACGTGAAACAACATACAACAACTGGACAAATAGTGGAGAGCGTGGTTCAGTGGTAGAGCGTTGGACTTAAAATATCGTGGGTTTGATCCTCGCCGTGGCCATGTTATTTATCCTTGAACAAGATAATTAATCCACATTGCTTAGTACTGGTTCTACCCAGGAAACCATCGGGAGTGATTAATATGTTGCAAGAACTGAATTTATCGATGTAAAAGAAATATGTTTAAACACATGTGGTTTTAACAGCAGTGTCAGAAGGTTCGTGTCTCGTAGTTTGATTTATCTGGATCCAGATGAGGCTTTGTTTAATATACTAGTATCTGGATTTAGATGAGGCTTGGATCCTGAAAGCTGTGTTGTGTCGAAGTGCTGTCAAACTCGATTGAATCCAATGTAAATTAGTAACTGTAAAACAATAAAATGTCATACTCCTAGAGGGATAAATAACGAACCTATACACTACCACTATTTTATTTTGGTATGTACAGTTCTCTCCCTTTGACTAGTTACTGCAAATGACGAGGCGGGCGTTAACAATAAAATACTTATGCGTATATGATTACAATAAGTGCATGGGAATTCGTATTAGAAAAACATAATGCCGAGTTAACGAGGGATTCTTCTCGGGACTCAACTGGTAGAGGGACAACAATCCTTAGAACACGTATTAGAACTATACACACACGTATTAGAACTATACACACACGTATTTGAACTACACATACACACGTATTAGAACTATATGTATACACACACGTATTACAACTATACACACACGTATTAGAAGTATACACACGTATTGGAATACACACATGTATTAGAACTACACACACACACGTATTAGAACTTTACACACACGTATATTAGAACTATACACACAGTGCACGTATTAGAACTACTACAAACACACACACACACACGTATTAGAATACACACACGTACATGGATATACAGGTACGTAGATCTATGACACGTATTAGAAAAAAGGAAACATTTTCGTTATAAATGCATATTTACTGGAGTATAGCCTAAACTGCAGTGTCTGATCTTTCGTCAGCTAATCCCCATTTCTTTCCAAACAAACAAAACAAAACAAAACAAGATTTCTTTATAACAGAACATAATGACAACTATGCAAAAAATGGCCATAAATCACAGACATATTAATAAATTTTGTTATTATGTCTGTGCATAAATGAACCGACACGAAAAAAATATATACTATAACTACTAGGCAACTATACAACACGTTTTGTTGATGCTATTTGTGTATTTTATCAAAGATTTTTTGTAAAAAATAAGGCATTCTTTAATATCCATTGTATTTTGCATATTTCGGTGTATGTTTGACGTGAAGTCTCGTAGATTACTCAAAAGCGGATTGGAATTAAGGATGCCAAAACTAGTCATTGAAATGTTGCGGCTTGCAAAATATGCCTTTTGTCAGGCTTATTTTATTGAATGAAACGTCCGAAATATTGTCATTTTCTTTTGATACGTTTGACCAATGACACGAAATTCCAGAACTGAGAAATCGTCGCTCGATGTAGGGCAAAGTTTACAAACTACCCGCACGTCTGCAAATACCCAAATTCGCGAATAAGTCACGAAATCAGAATCATAGCAAGTCGCATTGTTTGAATATAGATAAGTGGTGTTGAGAAATTACCTCCGTCCAAATCAAACTATAATCAAACTGTTAAACCGCTGGGTTTGGTGTTAAAGTATCCGCTTTATTTTTGAATTTTCCCATGCAGGGGATCGTATCATCAAAATATATCACAGAAAAAAGGGCTTGACTTTGATATTTTCTTTAACAGGTTGTGGCTATTTTGTGACAAGCGTTATTCTTTTTTCCTTTACAATTTTAAAAGCATGGTGTGTTCTACAATCTATTGATAGGTATCATGATCTAGCTTTTTATGTTAAAGTAAACAAACTGTCAAATTTTACAACAATGTCATTACACTACGATGCCTGTGCGGTGTAAATGAATAATATGCTTAATATGTGCCCATTAAGTACGAACATTTACCAACAGGCAATTAAAATAATTAAAATAACAGGCAATTAAAATACACGTAGTAGAATATGCGTCAGGGATGTTCGAGTCGTGATTTAACTAAAGATGGCAATATGGATGCCAATAATGAATATAGATAGTTGTCCATTAAATTATACATTTCTGAAGGGTCATTTGGTACAGATTTAGTGTACATGTTTACCTAATGGCAAGCTGGTTAAAACATTGTCCGTTTAATGATGGTTGGTTGGTTGAATGGTGTTTTACGTCATTTTTAGCACATTTTAGGCTATATATGTTGGTCGATTTTTTTTTTGTGGTGGAGGCAGATCACTCACGTTTTCTGGGTAGAACCAGTACTGTATACATCCCACCATCGGTAAGAATCGACACTTTTTCACTTAAAATTTCAGCTCCCAATGGGATTCGAACCCGAAACTGTGAGAGGCGAGAAACATAAGATTGGTACCTGAAATAATGCCTTGTATTTTAAACGTGTTATTATAAATTAGGGTACATTAATGATTTATACGAGTATATACTACTAGTATTTAACATTGCGTACTTAATTAAATGAGATGTATTATCTATTCATCAACACGTATCAAAATGTCAAATCAATCAATCAATCAATCAACCAATCAATCAATCAAGCAAGCAAGCAATCAATTAGTGCATATAAACTTCAGAAACTTTTGTGTGGAAATAGCCTTCAGGTATACCATAAAACGTTAACAAAGTCTTTTAAACGGATTGATAAGTAAGGTGTCATAATACGCGGCAATTTCGTCCGTTAATTGAAAGGCAGGATCGTCCTTAATGTTTAAAGCCATTGCTAAAACGGTTATACGCAACTGAAGTAATTTGTGCATATTTTATGAATAAACACTGATTGGAGGTTTAAGGTACGATCTTCAGGATGAAAAGTAGAGAAATATTTCATATAACTTCGAATTGTACGGCTGAAGAGTTTTTTAAAATTTTAATTCTTTAAATTTAATCAGTTGTTCTTGTATTTTACATATAATTCAATCAATTAAAAACAATATTTTATGTCACTGCCCTGTAAAAATAAACGGGTTTTAAATATGTATGGTCGATTTAGTCAGAGAACTAAGAAGAATATTTCTTACGTCACTGATTTAGGCAAACATGCGTTTACTGCGGCTAAAGTATTTATCCGGTTATGTACCGATACATACCAAACAACAATCGGAACTGCCTCGTCAATTTCCGTGACAGGCCGTCTTAACGGAAATCAACGAGGAATTTCGGATGAAGTACTTAAATGCATCCACATACGAACTATTTTCGACGCAGAGATGTACCGTCCATATACTGCAATGCATTCTCTATGATAACGCGAAATATGTTGGATACCAGATTCTCAAGATATTCATAACTAAATAGAAATCAGATATCAATAAAAAAAAATCATTCTGGTCAAAACTCTTATGTTTAGACGCAGAACAAACTAGCAATTATACATATACTTACAGTTAAACAAAATGGTCGTTATGTAATAGTTATTCTCTCTGAACAGTGGTTATAAATCTGCTTGAACACAGAATTGTATTTATCTATAATAGTATGTTTTAATTAAATGGGAGATAACTCTGATACCTACCGGTACATTGGAATACAAAAACTAATTGAAAAAGAAGATTAACCGAAGTCATGCCGATGATTTAAAATACTTCACAATATAAAATAACATTTTAAATAACATATACAGTTCAATCTTTAAGCTAGATGTGCATAACGGCTTGCTAAACTTTATTTTTTTCAGTATAATCAAGGATTTGTCAATCTGTTGACAAATCCTTGGTATAATGTATTTAATTAAGATGTTATACAGAAAATGAGGTTTTCATTGCTATCCTGACATGATTGTAGGGTCAACTTATTGTAAATGCATTCTGCTTTTGTACTCGTGAGCTTTTAAGCTCTTTGGGTTATTTGAATACGATTTTATTAAGTTATAAACTTAAAACAATGTTTTATATCAATACAAAAGCATGTCGGCAAAAGCAAAAGAGTTTAATTAATATATATATATCTATATATATATATTATATATAATAGGTATTGTAAGGTATTTTGTAGATGTATGTATTGTCTCACCCTTCTATAGATATAATATATATATTGTAATTATTATTATAATAATAATATAATATAATATTAATATATAATAATAATAATATATACAATATATACTTTTAATTAAAACTATATTATGAACAAACAAACAACAAGAGTCTTGTCTTTTGTCAAGTTGCCGATGTTATTTATTTTAGCAATTTTATTTTGCGTCTGCGGTTGTTTGATAAAATACAAATATGTTGAGTAAATAAGTTTGTGGCACGCAATTTGTACCAATCAAAATTAATTAGCAAGCATTTAGGGATATCATTGGATCAAACGTAAGGACCGGTTCGACGCCAGTGACCAAATTCACACATTTTGCTCTTATTTTGTCGTCTGCTTTGCGTTAATAAAGGTGTTTGGAGGTGGTGTTTCTTCCAGCGCTTTTTTCTGTAAAAATGTATTGATATAAAACATTCCACATAGCGTGTATTTGTTATAATTTATTATCAGTTTCGCAAATTTAACGCCGAAACTGTGAGATATTCACTATTATATCATGAACGCTTCCACCAAATTGGGAAAAAATTCGTTATAATTTCCGAATTAGTTACTTGCATAAACTTATAGATTAAGACAGGCATATATATACATTTTTTTACAAACATTTATTTGTGCGTGTCAGCTTTCAGCCAGAGCCCAATGTGTATAGTTATAATATTTTAATAATGCGTTCGTCTGCTTTCAGCCAGGGCCCCATATATAGTTCAGTATAATAGTTTAATAATGCATGCGTCTGCTTTCAGCTGGGGCCCTATTTATAGTTATATAGTTATAGTTATGAGTGCGTCTGCTTTCAGCCAGGGTCCCATATATAGTTTTATATTTTATAATTATACGTGCATCTGCTTTCAGTCAGAACCCCATATATAGTTTTATATTTTATAATTATGAGTGCGTCTGCTTTCAGCCAGTGCCCCATTATAATGTTAATATGTAGGATCTTAACATAGTTCCCATTCCATTTACGATTCATGGATTATTTTATATATTTGCGTATTGTATATGTTAATTATGACAGACATACGCGTATTTTGTATATGACCGATGTACGTGTAGTTTGTATATTACGTACTTATGGCCGACATGTGACAATCATGAAAGATATACGCGTAATTTGTATGTAATGTAATTCTAACAGGTATACGTGTAGTTTGTATATTGCGTATCTGCGTAGTTTTTATGATAATTATGAAAGAAATAAGCGTAGTTTGTACGTACGTAATTCTTACAGATATATACGCATATTATGAAAGATATACGCGGTGTTGATATGCCACGTAATTATGAGACATGTAAGCGTACATTGTGTTATGACATATCAGTGCGTAGTTCATAATTATGTAATCTATAGTTTGTTTAAACTGAAACTGGACGTCAACATTTCTGTCATTATATAGCAAAAATCGTCTATCTCTGGCTCCTCTAGTACATGTTTATTTTCCACTTTCGTTTGTTCCGGAAATGACTGTTTCTGGCTTCTTCAGTTTTAAATGGTTCTAAATAGCAATAAGCAAGTTAATTCATATGTTTATTTCGAGATGCCTAAACATGGTTAGCATGACCTCCTATCAATATATCCATTTTTAAAATGGTTTTACACCACAAAAAGCATGTTGACATTTACCATACCATTTACCTATTATTATATACGCCGCGGCTCCTTATTACACAGTTGTTTTCTCCTAGGGGTGTTATTACCACCTCCCGCTTCGCTACAATAGCTATCCCTCCCATTACGTGGCGAAAACGCGCGACCCGTATTTTAAAGAACTTTAACGTTACAATTGCTTTCACGCGTTGTCTGCTTAAAAATATTGACTCCTTTGTAGTTGCCATTCTTTTATAAGTACATAATGTGTTAGCTTTTCACCTTTAAGTCATTTTACTTGTCGAAAATTACACATTAAAGAACAAATTAATTGTCAAATGTTTATTTTCACTTTCTATTGCCCCTCCTTTCAATTTCAGTCCGGCTTTACAACAAAACACCAATTTGTCTGCTTTATCAGCTTTCGGCTTCAACTAATTCTTTTCTTTTATTTCTTTCTTCTTTATTTTTTCACCAGAAAATCTTAATGTAATTTTGCGACAAATGCACTGGGTTATAAATGCAATATTTGTATTTTTTTTGTACCTCCAAAAGTTCCCACGATAAATGTATTCAATGCCTTCGTATTTGGTCCGTGTTTGTTTTTGTTTGTAACAATAAATCGCGTATTTTAAAGCATTTATAACGACAATTTAAAAAACAAACGTGCATGACGTTAGAGATGATGATGACGACAATGAACTAAAAACGACCTAAACATAATCAGGGAGTTAGTACATAATGTAAAGTTGAGTTTTATATGTTATGTATACTTTTTGTTAATTATAAGTAGAGAAGAACGTCGCGTTTAATCAAAATTTAGATCCTGCAATAGAAACTGTCAGTTATACCAAAACAAAAACTCCTTTAAATTATCGAATCTGACAACACTAATAGCGGTGTCTGTTGAAGATGGAACTCAACTGTTTAATTGATGTGATTTGTTATAATGGCATACGTCTATCTTTCTTATTCTTCATTTAACTGAGAAACCATTTTTGTTTTTAGATTTTTACTCTCGTGACAAGCTAATATGTTTAATGAACGCAAATTCTTTGCAATTACTATAGAAAATCGTCATCTGCAAATGTTACGTAGAAGAAAAACATACACATATCTGAGTTAATGTAATTATATCTTTAACTATCGTAACCATTTTACAATTATAAAATGTAATGTATAATTACTTGTCTCTGACTCTAGTATAAAAAGAATATTAGGGAATGCTCTTTTTATCTTCTTCCTATATCAGACAGTGATGCCTAGCTCAGGCAACATTACGTTCAGAATTAAGACGTAAATCTTAATTAACCTTCGTTTTAAAATGCAAGATGTATTCCCCTAGTGAGACTCAATTTTGAATTAACAAACGAGTTAGGGAATAACTCCCATGATTCACTAGGAAAGTATCTGTTCCGAAGAAATCTTTATAAATGCTTTGGAAACGTCTACTAATTATAATTGAAATTACGACAGACTTTACAAATAATAAATAGATTGGACACTACGAAAATTATCTAAATTTCACGTGGCACAGTGCTAAAATTTCACAAAATATTTCCCAACTTTAAACACACACATCATGAAGAGTTTATAGATGCAAGTTTCTTTCATGCGAAATCCCATCACAAATTTAACATTCTTTCCAATGATAGTATTTTGCTTTCTCTTACATTTAGAGCAAAAAGGGAGTTTGACGGCAACTTTGACTATGTCAGACTTTGTTTTTAAGAGAAAAGCGAAAAATGATGACATTTTTAACTTTAAACATATTTTTATACAATTTCTTATTTTGAAAATAAACATGAATTATTATTATCCCATTATGGTATTCACTATGAATCTTTTGAATGTATTCTTATCAAAATCAGCGAATAATTGAGAGAGAAGATAGAAGGAAAAGTTTTGGTTACTTCATTGGTTAAGATAGGAAGTTTCCTATCTGTTTATTAATATGTCTGTTAAAATACAGGTAATAACCTGGCATAGGTGTTCTGACCTCTCCCACCCCCCCCCCCCCTCTCCCCACACTCCCCCACCCCACAAGCTGCTTGTGATAGGTTATTCTAGCCTGGGGTTCCGACGTTAATAAGTAAGTGAATTGTTTATTATAATGACATGTGTGCAAGTATCAACATTATATATAAATAATATATAACATGGATATTACATCCGGTTCAATAAGTCGCCTTTGCAAACTTTTCATATAATTAACGTGATATACTAAAGAATGAAAGTCTTTATTTATCGAGGGTGACCCAATTAGTTTATACTAATCTTCCTTGGGGCCCTCTGTAACAAATGCATGATACAAAATACAAGAAAGGCAAGATACGTAAGATATATGTAAACATAATAACATTGTTGGTGGTGGTAGTTTGAACGATATTTACACAATAATAAGATGAGATGATATCTATATCGAGTTTAATGTTGTTTTTCCTTTATCCATTTCATGCAGTTGTTTGTAAAACTTTTCATTGTTGCACATTTCTGAATGTGCTTTGGAATATTATTCCATAAAATGGTCCCGGAGTAAGACATGCTGCCCTTGAAAAGTTCCCGATTAGGCTTAGGAATACTAAAATTAGTATCAGTTAGTGATCGAAGACTTCTGTCAGTTGAATTACGAGTAGTAAACATATCGGAAATATATGAAGGGGCAGTATTGTTCGAAACTCTATACATGAATTTGGCCTTTTGAAGTATAATTCGCTGATCAATTGTAAAGATATATACAAAAGTATATTATTTACAAAATCTACGCTCCGGATATCATACTCATATCAATGTAAAGGGAATGTAGCGACACAGCCAAACACGATATGTTATTGGGAGTTCTGAAACACTTTGGAAAAGGTGAAAGAATTATCAAAATCGGATGATAAACAAAAAAGATATGACCATTTTAATGTTGTTCTAAAATGAATATGGGAGCCGCCAGTTTTAGAACTATGACGTCATAGTTCCATATTACCATATATGGAATATTGATAAATATCATTTAAAATGAAAAAAATCACTGCGAATGAATGCATTTTTTACTGGTCATATAAAGCATGATTGCCATTATATATTACATATTGTTCATGCAGTTGCTGTAATTTTTTCCTATAAATCAGTAAGTGTTTATATTTATAAACATTCCATATATGGTCATAGCTCTCAGAATTAAATAAAAAATTATTATTTATTCAATATCCTACTGTTCCATTTGTCCATGTCTATTTACTTGTATTCTTCCTTGCACTAATGTTGATTGGATATTATACGCATTAGTTCTGGATGAAAATATTGAGATTTTTTCTTTAGTTACAGTATTGAACCCAGGCTGGTAATTCTCACTGGGGGTTGTATTGTACATGCAATAAATAACACACGGCACCCAAATTCGCCCTATTACATCCATAGCAAACCCTATCTACCCCACGGTACCCCTATCTACCCCACGGCACCCCTATCTACCCCACGGCACCAATATCTTACTAAATACTAGTAATGGGTTTCTATCATATGGTTTCTATGAAAATAATTTAATAAAAATTCAAATCATAGGATGGTTTCTACCAAGGTCTAATCTAAATTATTGTTAAACTACCATGCTATGCATAGTATTCTTTTATTAATGTGTTATGTCATAGAAATACATAGGTACATTTATTTGAATTGTTTGAATGAAACTTTGTATTAAATATAATGTGGTATATTATTATAACACTATGCACGTCAAACATGCACTTTTACCTACATCAATTTGTTGGTATTGTCAACATCATCTGCAATTTCGAGGCACCAGACACACTCTGATGAAAATACAAGATGTTGCTTGTTTGCATAACGGATGTGACGTAACGTGGATTACACGACGTGCCACTTGTGAAAATATGGTTGCAACTAACAGTCATTTTATGACGCACTTCTGGAATCTCTGGCGAGATTCGATACGCGTGTCATAAACATGTGTATATCAGTGGTAATTTGCATATGCAAATTAATAATGCGCTTCCGTTTCAAAATATGACAGATGCATACTTACCCAATGATACTTACTACGTACACATTACCGATATGCAGATGTGACCGTGAGTTGGTTTCCTTAAATAAATTGTGACACTAATTAATGTGTAACAATTTGTTATCATGTGTCCAGTTGTTTCGGCGTTTTTCCTTCGCAACACAAAGTATACACGTAATCAGGGTTCTTGTACTCTATGGTTATAAAACAACGCTGTAATCCCAAATATGCTTGTTATGTCTACCCGTATTTATAGACTAAGAACCCTGATATGTTATGAAACGTCTAAAACAACTCGTCTCTTATAATTCTCTGATGAAAATTGAAATATCGGGCCCTGATGTTATATATGTTATATATTATCGTATTTATGTAAATGTATGTACAGAATGAGACGTTTATAAGCACTATGCTATTATTTGTATTTATGTACATGTACATATCATTGTCAGTGGGATGAACAAATAATTATATCCGACATTCTGATAAACAACAGCGGTAGGCATACATAATAAACAATAAAATAAAATAAAATTGTATAATTTGTCTATGGGCACCATGACGCTCCCACAAATAGCATAACAAAACTATTGTTGTCGATGGAGACAGACAGAAATCAAAAGAAAGGTACATGATTTGTTTTCTCATCGTTATGGGGGATGCAACGGAAATGAAACTGGAAGGAAAGACAGCCAGAAATAGAACAAAATAGCAAAACATAAGTGATCAAAGCGGAGGATGTCAAACAAATAGTCAAGACTTTCTAAACACAAGCAACTCTTCTGGTTGAACGAGTTTATTCAATCTGAGGCTATCTTAGGTAAGTCAAGATTAAGAAAATGCAAACGTCAATAAAACAACCTGACCATGTGGTAAACTGATTTTTGTATACTATATTAATAATAGAAATAATTATCATGTTTAAACATAAACGACAAAAGCGGAGATCAAACACATATATTACTATGATACGCAAGCAACTACTCTGGTTAGAACAGTTTGTTCAATCTGAGGTTATTTATTATTAGGTAAGACAAGACTCAAAGAAATGGAAATTTCAATAAAAACAACCTGACCATGTGGTGAACTGTTGTTTTTACTATATTAATAATAGAAATAATTTGTTTTTAAAAATAAATGATTAAAGCGGAGATCAAACACATATCCAATAAACTAGTCTGGTTGAAAGAGTTTATTTATTCTGACCAGAAATGACTGAAAATGGAAACAACTTGAACATGTGGTAAACTGTTTTTTGACTATAGTAGTAACAGAAATAACTTGAACAATCTGGAAAATATGTTCGTACCATCATTACGTAATGTGTCATTTAAACATGTTTCTGGTCGAGCTTTGGAGAAATGGTGAAGATAATATTGGAGGAGTCAACAAGATTTAAACATATCTGGAAAGTATTCCTCTTTAGCCACTTCAGCATGGTCGAGAGGATTCTGAAGAGGTTATGTTGTCAGATTTTCTCACTTGTGAAGTTTGACTGGTGTTGACGCGGATCCCGTTAATCCGGATAAACAGCAGTGCTTCGTCTAATTCCGTTATAAATAAATATATAGATACTAAACCATTTGTTGACATAACGGAATGAGGGTCGGGTTTTGAAAGGCGAACATATTGGATATGTCGGGAATGATCGAGCCCAACGATAGAGAAACAAAGAATAAACAATTATATATTGGCATGTTCTTTCTCTATGAGACCGTATTGTTACAAAAAGACAATGGTTGAGCATTTCCCTACATATTCATGTTTAAGAAAAGGCTGCATGTACTCACTACTGAATTTTGTTCTTTTGTTCTCCCAAAATACACTAATTTGACCCTTTCGAGATAACGTAAAAAATCATTTCAGCTGAGTTGCTGTTTGGACTGTGGCCATTGATTTTGTTGATTTTCTATAATTAAAAAATAATTATTATTTTTTATAAAATATGTTGAGATATTTGGCAGTTGTAGTTATCTGGGTGGGGTATAGAAATATTGATAATTTAGACGTAAGAAAGTAACGCTGCAAAAAGGATAAAATGGAGTAGGGGAAACATTCAAATGAAAAATACCGAATGAGAACACAATTTTCTTTTAAAATTATCACTATGAAGTAATTACAATTCTGAATGATTAACCACGAACATAGAAGACGCAGAACTTCAAACAGTAGGCTAATAAATACCAACATATGGGTATCCCACACCAATCCACGTCTTATATACTGGCTTCAGTCATAAAATGCCGAAATAGAAGTGTTCATTTTGGCTAAAATCCAGGGTAATATTTAAATGTAAGGTCTCTTTTTAGAACTTTTTGGGTAAATCTATTTCATGCTTATTTGGATCCTGCATGATCACCTTTATCAGTACTTATTAGGTAGATATAAACACCTTACATGCACTGGAGATACCGGTCAATATTAGCATTTTGCATGGTTTTGGTAGATATAACTTGAAACACCAAACACGCACGGGATATACAGACCAATATTGACATCCTGCATGATTAACGTAGATATAAACACCATACATGCACGGGAGATACCGGCCAATATTGGCATCCTGCATGGTTTTGGTAGATATAAACACCAAACACGCACGGGAGATATAGGCCATTATTGGCATCCTGCATGATACAGGTAGATATAAACATCGTACAGGCACGAGAGATACAGGCCAAATATTG
The DNA here is from genome assembly GCA_037043455.1 of Cyrtodaria siliqua. Taxonomy (NCBI): domain Eukaryota; kingdom Metazoa; phylum Mollusca; class Bivalvia; order Adapedonta; family Hiatellidae; genus Cyrtodaria; species Cyrtodaria siliqua. The sequence continues at coordinate 38,651 of JAWPHD010012485.1, read as the reverse complement.
GCATCCTGCATGAATTAGATATAAACATCGTACAGGCACGGGAGATACATGCCAATATTGACATCCTGCATGAATTAGGTAGATAAAAACACCATACATGCTCTCGAGATACAGGGCAATATTGGCATCCTGCATGATTAAGGCAGATATAAACACCAAACATGCACGGGAGATACAGGCCAATATTGGCATCCTGCATGATTTAGGTAGATATAAACACCGTACATGCAGGGAGATACAGGCCAAATATTGGCATCCTGCATGAATTAGGTAGATATAAACATCGTACAGGCACGGGAGATACCGGCCAATATTGGCATCCTGCATGGTTTTGGTAGATATAAACACCAAACACGCACGGGAGATATAGGCCATTATTGGCATCCTGCATGATACAGGTAGATATAAACATCGTACAGGCACGAGAGATACAGGCCAAATATTGGCATCCTGCATGAATTAGATATAAACATCGTACAGGCACGGGAGATACATGCCGATATTGACATCCTGCATGAATTAGGTAGATAAAAACACCATACATGCACTCGAGATACAGGGCAATATTGGCATCCTGCATGATTAAGGCAGATATAAACACCATACATGCACTCGTCGAGATACAGGCCAATATTGGCATCCTGCATGATTAAGGCAAACATGCACACGAGAAACAGGCCAAATATTGGCATCATGCGTGATTTAGGTAACTATATACACCATCAATGCACGGGAGAAACACATCACTGACTACATTATGTTTCATTATAAGAAAGTAATGAAGTATCTTTCTACAACTTTTTGAGCTACACCTATATCTTATGTTACCTATTCAGTTCCGAGTGAAATAAATGAATTAAAGATGAATATTATAAACAAAGGAAAAGCAAATGAGTTAAACAAGGCATTTACATACATATGTAATAGTTAGTTGGTTTTCTCACGTCGACCAAACTGCAAACACGCGTATTTGATGGTTGTACAAGGACTGTCGGGTTGATTATTTTCCTATTTCGCGGTATGTTTTTCCATGGATAATTTGTTTGAAAGGGACACGCCAGTTTATGGCACATACTAATTGGTGATCAAAGGTTCATTTACAGTTAAGTTGCATATCACTTGATCAAAAGAAAATGATATAACAGAGAATTTAATTGCATAGGAATATAGCGATATAGTTTATTATCAAAATTCCAATAGGCAAATAGCCCATGAGGATATACATTTTTACAAAACATAGGAATGATACACATATAAATAATAATAATGAAATATAAATATTGTTTATATTCAAGGAAGACAACCCGATTAAAAGATACAAACAGCAACACTATTTATTCAGCAATAAATCAGCGTACATAACTTGTAGCTTACCGAATCGTGTAGTGCAAAGAATACGGAATAATGAACATATCATTAACAAAAGTCTAAAAATTGAAATACTGTTTATTGAAAATAGTTTTGTTTATTAAATTTAAATTAAATTTATTCTGTTACAGATATATTTTCACAAATGTGTGACGCGTTATGACAGAACATGTTTCCGTTTGTTCAATACATGTTTGTGTATGATAATAACTATAGTATAAGTAATATAACTTGATGCAAAAGCTTTAACTTGAAATGATAATAATAAAAAGAAGATACTACGGGGGTTGTTTCTTTTTTCCGATTCACAATGAAAACTAATAAATAATTGTGTTATTATTTGCAAAAAAAAATAATATAATAATTTCTGCTTTGAACAATCTGTTTAATATTTACCAACATTTTCAACTTTATCTTGAAAAGCTATTTCCGTATTTAATTAAACAATAATACATTGATAATAAACATGTATCGTTATCAAATTACAAATACTTTCCGTATTTTATATAAAGCACAGTGCTTCAAGTATTTGGGAAATGTGTAAAAACAACAACAGAACAGTTAAAACAAATAGTTGAACATTATGTTCTACTTAACGGTAATTGTGTTTTCATCTTTAAGATAGTTATTAATTACCTCATGTGGGATTACAAATACTTTTCATCATGAGATATATTCACTTTAAGCAATAAAAGAAACTAATCAACAGATATTTCACCGTTTGATAACACAATCTGTCCTTTCTTTATTTCACTTTACTCCTCCGCTGTTTGTGTTATTAAGATGGGAGGGGGTAGAATCGATCTCTACTACCGTGTTTATTAAGCAATCTAACCAATATTTTCCCCGATTTGATAACAAAAATCAAGCGAGTCTACAGCTCACACCCTCTTGTCAAGATCACCACAAAGTTTCGATCCAATATCTCAAAGGTAACACCTCTTGGTTCGGATCACGCCTTTCAGCGCTCCAACAGCGAATCAACAGCACCCCATACTGTTCTGTTTATTGATAAAACGTCAATCACATCGCCGTGAGCCAATCGCCACACAGCAGGGGCGTGGTGCGAGATACTGCGAGAGCATTAAGGGTAGCGCATCCCGCTGAGAAAATTAACTTGCCAAGAGTTTATGTTTCAAAATCCAGCTCTTTTACTGACTCAAAACTGTTCAAAACTTTTCTACCACTGTGATGGGAGTGAATTAAAATGTTTCAAGTTTATTAAATGTGTTGAAGTGAACGTGATCAGAAAATAGAAAAAACAACCACCGCGGCGCAACCCCGTGTTATTTGACGTCTTACTGCGGAGCAGCAACGTTTGTTGGGATATCTAAAGACTAGCACTGTTAGGGTCTGAGATAGTACCCCCGAACAACTGGGGCCACTACTGGGTGTTACAACATAGAATGGCGATTCGCAGCTGATAGATATTTGAACTGAAATCCAATATATTTAAGTTTACAAGTTGGAATTTGTAGAGATTTTGGACGCGGTTTAATCACCTTGAATGGATTTTAAATCAAGTGTTGATGTTATCTGTGTATAATTTAAGTTTATGAGAATGGTTTATGCTTACAAACAATAACAAGTACATTTGGATTTATTCTTATTGTGTGAGTATATGCGTTTATATAAAGGTGGTCAGTGATTTATTTATGACTTTTTAGAGGACAGCATATATCATCAAGATGATTAACCCATTTATGGAGAGTCCCCACACGCCCCATCTACCCCCGGGAGCGATGAAGCTGAGCCCACCCCACCACATGTCGGACACCGGAAGTATACATAATCAGCTAAACCAGTACGTGCCACAGACCAACGGGTACGGTGTCGGCGTACCCCCGTCACATCACCTACCCAGCTACGCGTCCAGGGACTATTTGTTGCGACGCGATATGGGTTTACAGAGTCACGAATCCAACGGTATGTTTATACCATCATCCGGTAGCTACCCGACGCACCACGACACAGGATCGAGCCACATGCTGTTCCCGGGTATTCATGACGCGACCTCACACCCTGGCACGCAACTTAACAGCCAAATGCGGCTTGGATTCAACGATATGTACTCTAGGGACCACTTTAGCCAAATGTCGAATCCAAGGACTGACCACTTCGCACATCAATCTCATTTTAATTCTATGAACCCAATGAACGCTATGAATCACATGAGTATGGGACCCCACGGCCCGGGGGCCTTCTTTAGGTACATGCGACCCCCTATTAAACAAGAACACACGTGCTTATGGCTGGATAAGGACCAGCCGGAACCAAAGAAACCGTGCAACAAAACTTTCACAACAATGCACGAGATAGTTACACATATAACAGTAGAACACGTAGGAGGGCCTGAACAGACTGACCATGCCTGCTATTGGCAGAATTGCCCGAGAGACGGACGGCCCTTTAAGGCCAAGTATAAACTTGTTAATCATATTCGTGTACATACGGGAGAGAAGCCTTTCCCCTGCCCGTTCCCGGGGTGCGGAAAAGTGTTCGCCAGAAGTGAGAACCTCAAGATTCACAAACGGACGCATACAGGTGGGTTTTTAAATAATCAGTTGATTAATATAATAAACAATACGAGTGGAGCTCACACAATATATAATTCCATAGTTCATCTGTATATCACATAATAAACATGTAATTTTTAATGGTATTTAAATACTGAAGTACAAATAAATAAAATATTAAAAACAAAATATTTTTTTTCTAAATTAAAGTCAAAACTAATAATATTGTCTCCACATTAATTCCCTAAGGATTTGGTGTTAATTATTCCCCCAAGTCATGTTAATATTAATCAGTGGGATTATCTAATACTTTGTATGATGATTTTATTAAAGGGCTATGCTTCTATCTAAATAAATAATTAATTAGATCCGGAGTCAATCATTCAGTTTTCAAAACATTTGAAAGATAAATAACATTTTGTGTGTCTAATAATATTGTTAAAAACACACAGGTATAAACATTTACAGGTATACGGTATTTTTAAATCGGATATTCTTCTTATTGATATTATTATTATTGTTATTATTATTAATTATTATTATTATTATTATTATTATTATTATTATTATCATTATTATTATTATTATTTTTATAACAACAAAAAATGACATTTATATTCAATGTAAAGGTAATGTTGTGTGTTTTAAAACTTAAATAACGTGTGTATGTGATGTGGTAATAAAATAATTTAATCAATTAAAAATAATCTAACATACTTCAGCACAAGATAACGTCAATAAATCTATAATACTGATGCTCTAATGGTATCCTTCAATACCCTAATTCCCGTATTTCTATGTGCTATCGATGTTTACACATATTTTCATTATCTTGTTTATTTACTTTGACGCTACGTATTTGTTCATGAATAAGTGAATACTCGCCATCTGCACATAGTATCACATTTTAAGTGATATTTCACACATCACAGAAGATAAAAGTAAACCTTCTATGAATTTTAAATTGTATGTACTGTATGTGAAATCACCGGCATATGTGCAAATTTCACATTATAATTTGCAAAATAATTAACTGGAAAGGTGTATTCAAAAATGTAACGTACGAGAACCCCTCTGCAGTCTATGGTGGGTTTTCATTATTAAAATAAAGATAGCATCGTACCATTAAGCCTTTATATATTTTTTTTATTATTTTTAATTATTTATAGAATTAATTTAGAATTACATTATTGAATAACTCACCAACTTCCGTATGTTTTTAGAATGTATTTTTCAGTAGTTTAAGCATGACTGTACACAAATGGTTGATGTGTGAAGAGAAAACATGTAAGGATCCGCAAGCTTAATATTTAAAGTAAACATACTATGACAATTTTAAGAATGTCTACCCAAATTGTCTTTTTTAATGTCAATGTACACAATTTAATAAAAAATTGTTTAAACCGTCAATGCCCGTATATGGAAACTTTGCAACACTGGATGTATTCAGCTATCTTATGGAATCCGATATTCATTAACATTTGTATTTACACTTTATATAAACGCAATAAAAAATGTATTGAATTTCAATGTGTAACCCAAGAAATTCGTGTAATTTTATAAAATTTGTAAACCAAATACATCATCACAATAAACTAGGCGAATTCAATTTGTATCGAAACAGCGAAATCTAAAAAATCGTTGCCACTTGGATACGCGTGAGAGTAAAAATTGAATAAATTTTGAAAATCAAACGATATTACACAAAACGTTTGTGACCCCAATTTTAGATTAATTTGCACGTCGGAACAGATAGTTCCGCTTGCCGAAATTTGAAGAGGTGGGGAACATTTTGATTTATTTGTTCAAAGTGTGGGCCCCTTCTTGAAGCAAATTGACTGGAAAAAATACCAGATACTGCTTGATATATTTATGTATACACTTCAACAACTTTCATTAATATTAAGATGTCAAGTAAGACGAAAACGGGACATATGTGTTACGGATATCTGATTATATTTAAAATGTTACAACTTAAATTTTAAGACAAAACATAAAATTATTTCAAAGTCAGTTGTGTAAATGTAAAGAAAAAATACCCTAAATTGATGCAAGAAAGATGATTGATGCAAGAAAGATGATTGATGCAAGAAAGATGATTGATGCAAGAAAGATGATTGATTGATGCAAGAAAGATGATTGATGCAAGAAAGATGATTGATTGATGCAAGAAAGATGGAAGATTGATGCAAGATGAGTGTTTGAAGCAAGAAAGTATACAGCTATTGTGTGCTCCTAGTTCGTTATCCATTTCATTATTGCATTTGATCAAATGTATTTTTTAAGCAATAACAACTGTGCATAGAATTTATAACGAAACTATTCATATTTTATTTTAAATAAATGTCATTATAATGTTCATAATATTCTCCTGAGAGCCAAGTTTACTCATTGTAACATTTTATAGGTGAAAATACAATCTTTATTTGCTAATACCTTCACGTCTAGACACTATATATCCCTAATAAAATAGAAATAACATGTAAAACAATATTTCCACGAAGCATTTCTTTCCTCAGCATTAGATATGTAGGTCTATTATAAAAATTGTTATGACATATTTTGGTAAACTGGTCCCCTGTTGCATTCATCGTCAAATTGTTAATATAGAGGGAATCCGAATATAACAGGGTACCAGTTAATGAAGTAATGGCATCTAGGAAACACTTCAGTACAGATATCATGTACTTGAGAAGTTATTTTTTTTTTCATTTGCAAGCAATTTAATTATCGTGATAATGCTATGAAATCTTTGAAACACTGAACACGTTATCACGTGAACTATCTACACATTCCACGGCGCTAAAGTGCCCCGAAATATTACGGCGTTGGAAGTTTCGGCATGCCATAAAACGTGTATATGGTTACAGAAAATCATAACTGATTTCATTTTCTTCCGACTAAATGGATTTCGGGTTTGGCTGAGTGATGGCTAAATCAAATCCATATGATTTTAATAATGTCGGTTACCACACAATCTTGACAAGTTTCACGGCAATGCTACCGTAGTCAGGGTTAATCATAATGGTTGGTTGGTTGAATGATGTTTTACGTAATTTTCAACACACAAACAAATATAAATATATATATATGGCTATTTATGATGGTCAGTTTTTCCGTGATGGCGTTCGGTGTCCAGAGGCAGACCAACCACTTTTTTTCTGGGTAGAACCAGTACTGTATTTTGAGTTAAATGCCACCGCCTTTGTAATTGAGTTTTATGGACCCATCCAATAAACCCATTTCTGATCCCTTAAACAAGTAATTATATTTTTTGGCTCATCAAAAGATTATAAAATATATTTCTTTCTATGAAAGCGAGGGATAAATCGTGGCAGTAATAAAAGAGTCATGTTTTCTATGATCCTTTTTCGACAGTCGCATACCTCTTCAAAAATCGGATGGCTATTCAGCACCTCTATATAAAATCGGATGGCTATTCAGCACCTCTATATAAAATCGGATGGCTATTCAGCACCTCTATATAAAATCGGAAGGCTATTCAGCACCTCTATATTAAATCGGATGGCTATTCAGCACCTCTATATATAAGGATAAGAAGAAGCAAATATAACAATCGAACAGGAAAAGTAGCATTCAAGGACGACAGTCAACCACAGAAGCCGAATAAATAATGCATTCTTGATTTTTTTGTTCTATTTATACTGAGCAAAATAAGAAAATAGGTTGAACGTGATCTTTAGGGACATAGATTTAGGAACATATACACATTGATATAATTGTTTGAAGCTTTTAGAAATGCTAGATAAGGATGGGATTTTCAAAAGATTGTGTTATTTTATTATTTCTTAAGCGAAGTATCAGAATTACCTCCGATATATTAAAAACAACTTACGTCATTATACAAACGTATTGCTTTGAAAACATGTTTCGCATTGACAAAAAATGCCCATTCTGTCATTGTTTAAACACCGCTAAAATAACTTTGTAGCATTATTGTCTAGGTCACTTTATCATTGACCCTGAACATACACGGTTTCGAATCTCGTCTATGGACTTGACATCCATTTTATTGTGTACATTATATTTTAATATAGGTTCATAAATGATACGAAACTTCCCATTTTGAACGATTGAAATAAAACCACGCAGACAAAACGTGTTTAGTAACTGTTACAGTGCGCTTATATAATTACATATCAACTATTGATATAATGTATATATAGTATCTTAACATATTACAATGCTTATATAGACGTTTAAAACACAAAGTGTAGAAATGGTGTCGAAGTACTGCTGCGGACACACCTGTAGTGGATGGGGGTAGATTCCATATTGGCTGGCCATTAAATTTCATTCTCGCTCCGACATATGTTTTAGGGTCTTAGATGCCGTCATTATCATTATAATAGTTCTTTTATAGACAAGACTCATGGACAAAAACACATGTTGTGTAGGAAATCAAGTCTGTTATTCTCATCTGGACTTCCATTCATGCTTTCATACAAGTAATTCTACCAAAGTGCGATTTTCTGTTTCATTTCTGCCTTTGATGCTCGTGGGTTGAAAGAGTTCGTCATTGTCAACTTTTTTTCTTCTCTTTATACATTTATAACTTTACGGAAGTAAAGCAAACGAAAGTCTGTATATTATGTAAATATCACATCCTCTTGAGGGTGTTAGTGGATATTATCAACTCGAGAATGTAATGTCGACCGAGGCGATAGCCGAGGTCGACATTATCATGCGCTGAGGGTGATATCGCGAAATATCAACCCGGCAGGATATGGGGATTTTACATACTAATATATTTTTACAATGCTTCGAGGTAGACGCACCCTGATAGTATTCAGTTAAGCGTGACAGTTTCATTATCGAATTTCTGCTATAATTATTGCACAATCGCTATAAATGTTAACAATTTAGATGACTATAAAATATTCCCAGGAAACCTATTAAATGCCCTCGACTAAACGTGTGCAAGTAGCAAAGAAATGGAACGTAATGCACTATTTTATCTATTTTCGGTGATATTTTATATTTAACTGAACCATAGACTGTCACATTATTATATATTTAACTGAACCATAGACTGTCACATACTGTCACATTATTTTATATTTAACTGAAACATAGACTGTCACATTATTTTATATTTAACTGAAACATAGACTGTCACCTTATTTTATATTGACTGTCACATTACTTTTGTGATATTGATTAAACTGAGTTGGCCTTATTTTCACGCATGACTTAAATCGAACGCTGTTTATGTTGCAGTCGCTGTCAAAAAGCATATCTCATTTATATAATAATGAGCACTGAGCATATAGTTTTTTATGCTACCGACTTTATTGCCCTTTGACAGTCCGAAGATGGCGAGTGTAGTAGACTAACGCACTGAATGTGGAGCGCTGTTGTCTAGTGGTAGAACGTTGGACCCATGATCGAAAAGTCGTGGGTTCGATACCCGCCATTACCATATGCGTTGTGTCCCTGTGTAAGACACACTATCTGCATTGCTTACTACTGGTTCTACCTAGGAAGACCGAGAGAGAGATTCAAAAAAGTTCATAGAGATTTCGTTACAATCGATGTAAAATAAATAAGTTTAAACTAAAGTAACGTACTGAATGGGAGTATCCCGACTTGTACACTTAGCCACGGACGGTGCAACCTCATGCACGGCGGGGGAAATGTCTTATGTACAATATAGATATATACACGGTACATGGAAGTAAACATTTGTAGATTCCCACCGGCTGATTCCTCCACCATGTAGGACAAGCATGGTAAAGTGATCACACCACACGTGCATATCCCATCATGCAGCAGGTCATACATGATTTAAAAACCGTAAGATTGCGTACACATGTTCTGAGTATGTATTTTACGTATGTGGAACCATGCATTTCTTGTACTCGGAAAACTTCAAAGACTTCTTACGAACTGTTTCCTATAAATATGTAATAGTGAAAGTCGCAATTCTTTCTTTTTGCTAACATTGAACAATTTTACAAGCAAGCAAGCACTCGTCCTGGTTTTTACTTTTGCTGATTGGGTCATTGTCGAACCGGTTTTATTTCTGTGTACCCATGTATCGGATTGAGACCGGTAGCAACTGTCTTGCTAACCATTAACCCTACTGTCGTGGTAGCGATATGTATTATGTTGTTATGTGTCTGATACGACAACGACCCTTCTTGTTACCTTTTACTTTAAGTATAATCATTGCTCACTTATTTCCCTATAAAATGCATTGTTTCCTCGAAAGAAAATAGGATTGTTACTGAAGTAAATAATAAAAACAACGGTTAATGTAATTTTTCGTTTAAAAAAAACTACAATAACTCGGAATCTTTAAAACAGCTTCACCAAACTGTTCTAGACGGACAGCTAATTTCTTGTAGATTTTCGTTTTCGGGCATCACAGGGTGGTTATGGATTCATTTAACACTTTTCAAGGTAAAGCTGGACTTAGCCATTAATTGATATTTAAAGTAAAGGACAGCGCTCTACGCCAATATGCTCCACTTCATCGTTTGAAGTGTGCGCGAAAGTCGTCTGCTAAAAACATACGTGCATCTTAAAAGCGTTGCACCCCTCGATTATTTTACCAATCGTACTTGTAGATGATGATTTCAACATATATTTTCTTGATCTTCTTTCCTCAACCCTATCCGACAAAAACTTGCTTTGATGTCGCAGTCAACGTCATTCGGGAATAATTTCGTTATCATACACCTTCCCCCACCCACCGATGTTTAAAACATATTCTTTACACAAATGTCATGGCCAATAAAAAGCACAGCTTGGATTGGAATTATGAAGCTTATGTTTGAAGTATTTGAAAGAAAGAGATACCATCGATATTATGTTGTTTTTCATGCATTATTTTACATTTTCTAGATACAAGATAGCACAAATTCCCACTGCATTAATATAAAGACTGCATCAAACGCGCTGCGCTAGTTAGGTGGAATTGTGTTTAATTACAAAGTCAACTGTATTTGCTCATGTTGTTTTCTCTGCCTTGTATCAGTATACAACTGTTACTTCTGAGCTCTTTAATTCCCGTTCAAGTAAAGTATCTAACTGAAGTGACGTCACGTTGTGTTAAACAGGGATCATATGGTAAAATATATTATTTGCAAATCAGTGTTTGTTATCAATATGCATTTTGCGTACGGACGGAGCAAGTCTATTTTAGCACATTTAAGGTTCGAGATGGGCAAAACATGGATCTTTAAATTTATAAATACTTTATTTTGATGACTTCTGTAAAAAGAGAAAAAAAAGAAAAAGAAATGCAGTATTTTTTTTTAATTCTTTTTTTAAAAGGATACTTGAATACATGCTACCAAACACACCCTACACCTACATTAACATATTGTGGAACTTAATTGCGGATTGACTGTACCGCGTTATAAGGCTCTTGGTGTAATAAAACCTAAATGATTCATTATTCTTCCCGTCTCAACCGGATAATAAGAATTCACACATAAAACGTAAAGTTTATTCACGAATTTAGGCTCTGCTATTAAGGGGACTGTTGCTGCCAAGTATTGAATACATAATTATACTTACTGATGGAACATAATAACACGAAATGAGCATACGAACAATGAAACGAATGCGTATTTTTTTTTTTATTATTTGTATTGGCATAAATACCATTTTAATCTTGCAACAGCTTTTACTAAAGTTAGAATAGGAATTAAATGACGTCTTTGCATGGCAAAATAAAATTGTGCACACTCCACTCATGTTTATACAAGGAACTCTTCAGATCAGTTTTGGCACTGTTTTTTCAATGACCTCCCCCAAACACAATAAGTCATTCAGAATAAGCAACATTGCATCGTTAGTTCCGTTTTCACGGGTAGTGCCAGTTTTACGTAATCCAATTCTATTGGCTATTAGCCCCTATGCTGCCCGTGATGTTTTTACAATGCACGGTAATCCGTTATAGATCATTGAGCAATGAAACCCAATTTGGCACTTTTATTTTCATTTCATTGCGTTAAACTGTCATTTAGAAACGGCGAACCGATAATGAAACGTTAATCTAACAATATTTTCATACGGACTAAACAACGAGGGTGGGAATAACTGATTTGCCATATTCCGGTATGAAGTTGTAAACTGGTCCTAAATTCCGCGTTGGAAGATGCGAATGTGGAGAACATGGATATTTTCTTTGTTACTATATATATGAGATGGAAATTAAAATGTTGTTTGAATAAAATTCATAATAAATCTTCGAACTTTGCAATGTTCATAATAAAAGTACCTTTATGCTTATTACTAAAACAACATTTAAATGTGAAATAAAAATCTTCAAAATAACAGTGTGGTACGCTTATATTATTGAATCTGCCGTATTCTCCGGGTGCTCTCCCGGAACCACGGTTTACACCGGGGACCGAGAACGTCTCCGATCGTATCGCTATATCGGAATTGCTTTGATAAGTTTCTCTAAAGACCACTTAGAAAAGTTTCAGATATATCAACATCTATATAACCGCTCCTCTGTGTACGGGAAGGTTTACGGTTCGTACAAAAGTATAAGATGCTTATCAGGAACGATGCTACAAAAAACAAAATTTAGATCTCGTAGACGCTTTGATAAATCTCTTGGACGCTTTGAGACGCGAGCTTTGAACATAACACAAAGGTTTAATACACACACTATGCTACTGTTACAAAGATGAATGGGAAATCGTCATGGGAATTATTTAAAAAAACAAAACAAAAAAACTTTACTGTATAGGTGATTGAAATTATTCAAATTATGAAATACGCCATTACTCCACAAGATCGAACCTAATTGCAACTCTAAAAGGACACTAGTCGCTTGTAATTAGATATTGAGAATTCAGTCAGTTCTACTTATAAAACTATCATGATTGGAATTGCTGTAAAGAGTATTATCATGTCGTCATAGTAAAAGTGCTCGTGCCTGTATTCAGATAACCAGTTATATATCTGGTATTCAAACGAAATACAAAATAGGTTTAATTTTTAGAAATAAACTTTAAAACGATACAATTTAAAGCTCCGTATTAGTTATTTTTCAACAAAAACTATAATCTTTTGGGAACGATCTCTCCCCAAGCTGATTACGATGAAGATACAAGCGGCCACGATTGGGTAATACCGTTTGGAGATGTCTTAATCGGCCTTCTTCCAAGCTGGCATTACAAGATTTAGATTTTTGATGAAACATTAAACAAGGCATCTCCAAGCTGGATGAACCCGTAGAGAGAGAACATGACTTATGTAAGAAAGTTGAACACCAGGGGGCGCTGCTGAATGCTCTTCCTGCTGAAATGGCGCGTGCTCAACGCACCATGTTGATAACCTGCTGTTTAAAGAATATTTGTTTGTTTTGAGGTGGGACGAGTTATTTGAAAGACAAAACAATTCGTAAGATTTGTTGCAAAAAGTCGACATTTTTCTGATGATATTTCGAACGCATCAATATCGCTCTGTTCTTTTGTTTAACACATATGTTCGTTACTTTCTTTCTCTAATTTGTGTTAAGGAGGTGAATTTATATACGTTTTCTTCCAGTTTCCAACACTGTCCATATCTTATATGTACACTACATTTCTTGAATAAATATTGTTGATTAAAACTAATTTTGAAAAAGAACTGCATGCTAATTCGGCTTTAGTTTTAACCGGAACTTAAATGCCTTGATATAGAGTAGATCCCACCTCTCCTCATCCCGAGTATTACAACTTGAAAACCGAAATATGCGCCTTATTGAATAAGTGAAAATATGTTTGCTTGAAAAGTAAAATCGAAAATCAATTAGAAAATTATATACTTCTTTCCATAATAAAATATCGTTACCACAAATGCAAGTTATTGACAAGGCGCGTAAATAATTACTTCTATATACATTATTTTCATGCGTTTCCAATCATTATTATATTGATAAAACTGTTTTCTAACCTTGGATATTTACATACACTTCAACGTTTTGTTCAGAATATAAACAAAGTCGATCCCTCAGTATTGTGTGTTAAGGTCTCAAAGTTAAGAACGGCATTAGGGTACGTTACGCCCCCTAATTGTGAATGGAAAATTATTTCTTTACGAAATATTAAGTACAATTACTGTTTGTATTTGAAACACATTGTCTTCTGTTTACGCTCATTATGTTCACATCGTCACCACCACCACCACCACCACCACCACCACCACCACCATCGTCGTCGTCGTCGTCATCAACATCACAACTAGCATTACCATCTTCTTCGTCGTCATCAACATCACAACTAGCATTCCCATCTTCATCATCACCGCCACAACAACCACCACGTTCGTTATTGCACCGTTCTATGTTTCTGTATTTAGGTGTATTATGTTTTTGTTATTAAATCATACTGAAGTCCTCTTTGTCGATCCTCCTTTAATATTCAAATACATGCAGAATATTTTAAGCAATGATTGACTAAAATGAAATGCTAATACTAGAAAGTCGTAACAATACCAGTGTTGTTACTTTAAAAGACTTTTAAATGTTTACAAAAGGTGTCAAGCGCCCGGTGAAAGGGATTCTAAGCTTTTGAATGAAATGGAAGGTTGGACGACATTTTGAGAAACTCCACATTTCGATGGCGAGCATGAAAGTCGTTGAATCAGCTTAAATGGATTTTTGTACGTATTTGAATATTACAATGCTGCAATAATTGAAGAAAAATGTGACATGTGCAAGGGCATAAGTGCGTCGTGTCTCGGACAATAGCGAACTCAGGGTCATGGCAGACGACATGAAACTATTTTTATAATCTACCGAGTTTGACTGCTCATCATTATAAATTAAAATTCGGCCAAATGATTTTATGCATTTCGATGAAACTAACAATTTCGGGATCGTGATTTTAATTAAAATGGCTTTGGTTGTTTAATATGCCAATAAATAAAAAGAAGCGAAATTAACTTCATTATTTATAATTATTATTTATAGAACTTAAGAATGCTTTTCTGTTCATTTCTGGCGATGTTCTCAAATTAATGTTATAGTAAATTAATGTTATACTCAGTTTTAAATTCAATCGTACGGTTTGCGTGATTGTTATTACATATACACATATTAACTTCAAACTTATATGTCAAAACTGGCGGAAAATTAAAACTAAACTCTTTTTTTGCTACCAGTGGCGACCACTTATGTTCCTAAGTTAAATACTGTTACGTGACAATGTTCCGTGTTCTCAGGCTTGGTGGTATTTAATAATACAGCATTTATTTAAATGCATTTCAGAGTGCACTGACAACACGAGCCGTCATTATTTTCGCGCCAGTTTAAAGAGGCTGTTCACTGTAATGACTTCAGATTGCTTCGAAGACAAATACATGATTGTAACTCCATAATTGACTTATAGAAACAAACTTGTGAACGACACTTATCTTGTTACAAGTTATAGCATTCGAATAATCGGATAATTAAGTCCAATTTGTATCGGTAAATTTTCCGCCATGAAAATCTGCCGCGAGCGGCGCTTCCGTTGCTTCCAACTCTCGTCTGCTTGCCTTATTCATTCGTACCCCTCAATTTGATGCTCAAAAGTCATGGAAACGAGATAACTAAATGATTCTCTATCCGAAAATCTTAATCATGTCAATCCCAGAGAATTCCTCGAGGGAATTTTAGCGCGTTTAGATATCAATAAAATGTCGTCTGCACATTTTGATCCAAGTTTGTCTGCAGCTTGAATCTGTGAGTGATAGGTCGGGGTTAATTGGGTGTTGTCCAACAGATTTTCACGAGTCACTCGACATGAAAGTGGTCACCTCGACATTTTACTCTGGAAATGACATACTCCTCTTCAAGCTCAATTTTTAAAGTTCATTCCTTGTTACATTTGGTAAGCATCAAACTGAAATAAACGATTCAGCTTCTTGAAACAGTCTCAGAATGAATAATAATTATAAAAACAATAAACAACTTTATCGACGTAAGTCATAGAGCGTGTCGGCTGCTCCAGGTATACCTGTCGATACAGATTCGGTGAGTCGGTGATAACGCGGGTTTATTCCAGTACTTTCGATTTAAATTGGTGTTACACATTGGGTCCGTTCAGGGTTCTCCCATCGGTTACCGAAAGCACTCTCGGTAACCATCGGCTACTATCGGTCACCGTCGTTTGCCGATAGGTAGAACAATGGTAACCAATCTTCCCGCGACTCTACACCTGAGGTAGTATCGGTGGCCTCGTTGGTACCAAATGTTACCATCGGTGGCCATTGGCAACCAACGTGGTTGCCGATGGGAGAACCCTGAACAAACCCAATGTTGACAATTAACACGTGATTATAGGAACTTCCGCGCCAGTTTTCACACCTAAAAATAATGGCTGTCACGCATGCATCGGAACGTAATATACGGAGAATTTTCTTGAATTTGAATTCCTTGCCTTTTTTGGTCGTAATTATATAAAATACTTCGTTTTGAAAACTGAATTGACATACATTACTGTTTTGTGTGTGAGAAGTGTATGCACTATGCGGGTGAGATGGATATATACAATTTGTTGCAATGTCGAAATGAGAAAATCCACAGACCTAATAATATGTCTGTGGAAAATCAGACACAAGCAGTATTGCATGTCTTTTTTAAAGCTCTTTTAAAAATAACGACTGGTTCCATCTCTTAGGGCAAAGAATATGAGGATAAGATAGTCATATAGATGAATTAATTCTGAATGGTATACTTACACCATATACTAAGTGTTTACCTATTCTACATAGTCATCGTCTCTCTTTAAACTCATTTGATGTTGTCGGCTGCTGCTGGTGTTGTCGGCTGATACTAGAGTAAGATTAATTCGTCTGTCCAAGCTGTTATCAGAGAGAACAACTGGCCAGCATGTATGATCTAATTACTACACATGTTAACACCGATAACAACGCCGATAATATAATTAATATCTTTACACATACGTTACTGCTGCATCTATTTGTTTTGCACTATCCACGAATAGTTACCGATCTAGACAAAATAGAAAATACGTATTTATATATCAGGCTTAATCGGTCCCCAGTCGTACCAGGGGTACCGTTTGTGATAATATGGCAAGCGATATTGAACCGTCTGATATATTATTAAGTAATTGTATATATCAGCCTTTATTTACTTTCTAGTTAGACATTGTAAAGTGAAGAATATTCAAACCAATAGTTTTCTGATCGGCCATTATTTTTTTTTAATTATTTTAATACTTAACCCAAATGCTATAAATGCTAATTGATAAATTGTATGTTTTACATTGTTAAATATTGCTTGTTATAAATTAATGAATATATTATGCGTTGCCATTTGGCATTGCATTAGCATTTTTTCGTATTTGCATTATTCTCAATTCATAAACTAATGTATATAATGCAAACGTTACTATATTTGTTATTAATTACTCAAGATAATAAATAATTAAATTAATAAAATATTGCTATCAGTATGAGTTGTTATTAATAGCTCAAGTTAATAAATAAATACACTAAATATTGCTATGCTTTGTTATTAGTAACTCAACATAATAAGTAAATGAATAAAATAATGCAATGGGGTTTTAATAATTATTCGAGATAATGAATAAATAACTGAATAAAATATTGCTATGCTTTGTTATTAATCACTCAAAATAACAAATCAATAACTGAATAAAACATTGCTTTTTGTTGTTGTCAATAATTGAAGAAAATATAACTCAATAAAATAGATAAGTAAATTAATTAAATATTGCATCAATTATCACTGAAAATGGCATCACAAACGTATACTTGTATCTATTTATTTAAATGGTCATGAAATGTATTCTGGGATCATTATTTCACACAAAAACAAATGAATGGTAATACATAACAGGTGCACACTATATCGGGCGGATTATCCAGAGAATCCATTTTTATCCATCTGTAATCCGCTATAAGTCTCTGACACCAATATATAAACAGATTAAGCAGGGTCATATTCGTCCATGAAAACGGCACGAGAGAGGCACGGAATTGTTATGTTTTCTCGCATTTTACATGTTCTGCATGTTGATGCTATTTTTTTGAGATTATTCGTGTACTTTATGAGCTTGCATATCTTCAAGTGCATTACAGTTGTTGAATACTGTAAAATGATTTAACAATTGAGTTATTCCAACATCAATGACTCAAGCAATTATGAATGGAATATTATTCGTTCCGCACATTCGTATGGAGCTTGCTTTAAATTAAAAGTGTGCACTTTTTTGAAATTTTATATAAATAGGAACATGTGATTGACGTATATATAATATGATTTATATATAACATACGTCTATGAAAAACGTATGTCTTTATAATTAACCGATCTGTATACGTTAAAGGCATATGATACCAATTTTCGACAACAGATAAACCACATTTTATTAACCTAAATAACACTCTGATAAAGTTATGCGATTTTCATTACTTACAGAAAACGTGAGTTTAAACAAGTACATTTTGCAAGTTTTATTCATGGATACAGGATCATTTTAAAAAATAAAATATTTTAACAATCACAAAACCACAGTATTATACATATTTAATGAATACTGTATACTAAATATAAATCGACCTTTTGATAGGTATACAGAACTGTTAAACTCAAAACGCTAAATAATTTTTTTTTATAAATCATTTAACGTTTCACACTACTGCAATATGGTCTCCTAATATAGGCTTTATTACTTTTTCACAACCAGTAGGACTTATTGCCTACTGACCGTTCCAAGTACTGACTGACAGCCTGTCTTCACCACCCTTTCTGTTTTTTTTTTGTCTCTTTCATTGTATTGTCAAGTCCTTGTTTGCAGTACAGTGTGGACCTACGATGCCATTGCGCTCGGACGCTGTGGTTTCTATAGGACCCTATATCTATATTTTTTTTTTATTACTTTTTTATTACTCGTATTAGTATCATTACGCGGTACTTAATTAATCAGGTCTTCATCAGAGTAAAACACTAGACGTATTACATGTTGCAATGTAAACACTTCTCTGAAGAGCCTCACATAAACTAGAAGTGTTAAACACCTGTTTTCGAACGCTCAGTTGCAAGCATGTTTTTATGTACGTATCTGCGAAATATACACTTAAATCGCTACTTTGTAACTTCTCGACCCTTGCCAAAGTTAATGAAAACATCTATCAACGAGAACGTAAAGTCTTTCAGGTTTTACTTTGCACTCCCAGAAGGATGAACGTGGTGAAACATATGCCTAGAAATATATTCTATCATTGCAAAAAAGAAGAAGAAAAAGGCTGACACATTTTACCATTGAACAGTAGTTTGTGTTTGATTTTAATTCTCCATTTTATTAAGAATTTTAAGAAATTGTTAAAACTTATTACATTATTGATAGGTTAAAAATAAAAAATAAACAGACAAAAATAGATAATTACATATGAACCACTTGCCACAATAGATAAGTACACAGGTATATTAGGTACATTTATTATTATTATTATTATTATTATTATTATTATTATTATTATATTATTATATTATTATTATTATTATTATTATTATTATTATATTTTTATTTACTTCCAGAAGTCTTGTGAATTTCTAACGTAATTAAATTTGAGTTTTTCCCGCGAGTTTTCATGCAAAACCATTTGCAACATGTTATTTTACTTGCATTATATTGAAACAAAATACTTATTGCTTATGGCTGTTAAAAGCTCTTGGAAATAAGCACCGTTTACTACTCTGCACTAATCTGTGGACAAGTGTTTAAGAGCTTTGCTACATATGTAATGAATGGAACCCACTTTAAAATTGCGGGAATTTTTGGTGCCAACATGAAGTGCCAGCAATATATTAAAATTTAAACAAGTTGCAGTAATTATACACACAAAAAATCATAATGTGACAGCATCGTTTTTATTAGAAATGTAATGAATTCGGAGCGATTTGTTTTGCATCGAAAAAAGAGAGAAATGCATCAGAAAAAGAATTGACATTTACTGGGTTATATCCTCAATGGAAACCTTAAAAATTCAAGCATAATTTGTAAAAGAACCAGAGAAAATTGTTTCCCAAAGTGAGGAAATATTGGCATTTAAACACACACACAGTCGTATGTTAACATGGATAACATGAGAAGAACACCATATATATGTGTATGATAAAATACGACCTCTTTGATAATACGTTCTTCTTTTTTTTTTGCAAGTGTTAAAGTCATATATATGTCAATGCCAACATTTATAATATTAAAGTTTTGTAGAACATTATATAGTAACACGCCAGTAATGTTATACATATATAACAATGTAATACGTTATATATACATATGTACTCAGTTGCAAAAGAAACTGGACACTTTGACATTTTTACTTTACACTCTATCCTCTTTATCAATCGACAGTCCCTTAATGATTCGACCTATTGAAAAAACAAATGACAACATGATATTGGCAATGAAATGATAAAAACTTTGGTACCAAACATGGCATATTCGTTTTGGAATTTGTCAATTTAATTCTAAAAACACTTTATACAATTAAATCAAAACAAAACTCTGTGTCCACTTTCTTTTGCAACTGAGTATACAATAGTGTAATACGTACATAGAAAATAATGTAATATATACATATACAATAATATAATATGTACATATGTACATTTAAAACTGTGAAATATATATATATATATACATTATAATAATTTAGATGTATATATAAAACAATGTAATATGTACATATACATATACATTGATGTAATATATACATATGAAATAGTGTAATATGTACATATACATTAATGTAATATGTAAATATAAACGCATGTAATATTCACATATAAACTGATGTAATAGTTACATTTAAATTAATATAACATATAGATTATATGAAAGATGTAATACGTAAATAATATAATATAGTACCAGGTCAGTATATAATAATGTACATATTTCACGAAACGGTATTTATGAATATGAGCAAAATCTGTATACGTTGTCCTCATATCTGCATCTGTTAATACCCTAGCCCCCACACCCCACCCTAAAAAATAAAGAACATCCTAGATAAAGCACACATTAAACAATTTTGTAAAGAAAGTGACATAAATTAGGAATATACAGCTTATATTTTTCTAAGGTTTCCAAAAAATGTACCTAATCCCACAGCTCTGATATACTTGATACGAAAAACAAATGTTGTATACCATTTATACAAACATACAGCTCTGACACACTTGATATGAAAAACAAAAGTGGTGCATAACTTATATAAACAAATGCGGAAACACAACCCGACTCATTCACTGGCCTACTTGATATTAACGTGTCAGCCTGACGTGCTAAGTGGTTACAATGCTGACATTCTCAGAGCATAGTCCATGGCAGATGAGGCTCAAGTAGCGGACGAAACTGACACATTTTGACCCCTAATCAGTTACTTATGTCCGTTCTGAAACTAGAAATTACTGATTCACACATGATAATATTCTAATATTTCGATGGAACTTTGAGACAAAA
Organism: Cyrtodaria siliqua; assembly: GCA_037043455.1. NCBI lineage: Eukaryota > Metazoa > Mollusca > Bivalvia > Adapedonta > Hiatellidae > Cyrtodaria > Cyrtodaria siliqua. The sequence continues at coordinate 17,293 of JAWPHD010012485.1, read as the reverse complement.
TGATTGACATTATCAGATACCTATCCAAAACAAATACACAGTTTGAGCATACAATCGAGTTACTCCCAAGACTGGAACGGTCCACAAGGAAATGCAATCTACAATAGTTGTATGGTCTCCAGTCAGGCTTGATTTTCAAAACATAGGGGAAAGGTGGGGAAAGCGTTTCAATATAATCGTCTTTGATATAAAACTTTTGTACTGGGCATTTTGGCGTGCTTTTGTCCATTGTACAGCGAACATATTGACAATTTAAACACATTTTTTGATATACAACCACCATGTCGAAGAAGTTTCTGCCAAAATTTAAGGCTTGCCATGGTCCAGATTCTTCCAATCAGCAATGTTTGATAAGATATTGATAAATTGGCATAGCTATTGAGGGTTAAGTGTTAATTGGGATAATTAACCACGTGCGTATGTCGTCCATCTTTGGCAATGCATTATGGGAATGATGCCGCTTGTGTCATATCACCGGAAAATGTCTTTATCAATGACATACGCGACACACGTGTAATGTATAGCTAAGGGGGCATAGGAATTTGGTATGACATCTAAATTATACAAGTAGTTTACATCAAGTTCATAGCTCATTCTTTATAAATAAATCTGGTTTGAACGACTTTGTTTTACATTTGGATGTTAGTTACTTTAATAAGAAATTACAACTGCATAATTTTACATAATTGGTTCTTACACAATTTTATATTTATATTTATTGGTACCAAAACAAAAACCAAAAATAAAAACCACCAAAAAAACACAACAATTTCACAAGTTACACGATTTCGACATTTGATACACCATGACTTATTTCGATACTGAGTAGATTTTGAATGATTTTTCACCCTCGCTGTGGGGATTGTTTTCTTGAATTATTAATATATACTCACCCACTCCCTATGACACTTGTTAAAAAACTGTATTGCTTTGTAATTTATAAGTGTCAAAACTTGAAAAAATACTTAAAACCAAACTCCCGCAGAGCTGCATTCATCTTATATCAAATTTGTAATAGGGCTCGAATACAAATAGACACACAGCAAGTATATAGCTATCCGCTTGCATTATACGGTGTAAATAGATGAATACAATGAATAAAAAGCAAGTTGTGGAATTTCGTTAGTTTTGCATCGACGTCCCGAACTGACAATGGTTCTCTATTCACAAAGATTTGAACATAATTGAAACTGTATAACAATGGTTAACGCCGGTGTCTTCTGTTCAAGGCAGGGTCGATAGGTCTTGGGGGCGAATGAATGAAATGTTTACGTTGTATAGCTCTACGAAAGGTTTATTCTAATTTGTTTAATTTTAAGGGAAGGAAATTGTAACCTTATTAATGCATTAGTCAGTTCTAACCCTTTGAACGTGCAAACGTGTACAAGTACGCTGTTAACGTTATTACACAAAGGGCGCTTCTTAAACCCTTATTCACGGAGTTATAATAATAAAACTACAAACTTAAAAAGCAAGGTCTTATGTCACATTGTAAAAGTGACAGGGCTGAATTGTTAAAGCGTCCAAAATCATATAATTGGATATTTTTTTATATTTTTAAAAAGAGTAAAAAGAAGCGCGTCACATTAACGTTTGTTGTTGATGAAGTGTGTGTCGTCTTCCTGAATAATATTGGTTTATGCAACTTTATTATTTAATTATCTGTATATGAATACATATTTATTTTAGTTCAAATTTTCGTTATTGTTTTCATTATCATGTTTATTATCTTTTCAGGAGAAAAGCCATTTAAGTGCGAATTCGATGGTTGCGATCGCCGCTTCGCCAACAGCTCCGACCGCAAAAAGCACAGCCACGTGCACACGAGTGATAAACCGTACAACTGTAAAATCCGAGGTTGCGATAAAAGTTACACACACCCAAGCTCGTTACGCAAACATATGAAAGTTCATGGAAAGACATCACCTCTGCCCGACGAGTACGATTCCGACGACGATTGTCGTAGTATTGAGGAATCGCTGTCAAGCCCGACAATGATTAAGGCTCAGCCGCCAGACACGCCCACACCCGTGAATCAACTAACATCAAACTCTTCAAACGCCTCAAGCCCGACTCTGCCCATACATCCCCACCCTAGCTTACCAGAGTCACATCCTAGTACGAAATTTAGCGAGTGGTACGTGTGTCAGACTGCTAATGGAATGCCAACGCCACCCAGCAATGAACATTCACCAATAGGAAGTTTAGGTGGCCATATGCATTCTCATTTTTCGTCATTACATCCGCCATCTTTGGTGCAATATTCGTGATGTGCATGCAACATGAGCCGGTGACATGTTCGTGCCGCGACATTTTCCACGTGGATTTGTTAGCGGAAATGACGTGTTACGGAAATGACGTGTTAGTTATACCAAAGACATAATTCAGCAGAGATAGGGAATCTTGAACAATACTGGGCTCAGGTTATTGGTGTTTTGTAATATTGTGAAAATACTAAAACGTGAATGTTTGTAGCATGTTAACGTTGTAAATGAATTGCGGAAACGCGGGGCATGTTTGCAAAAGTCGGAACTGTTTTACAAAGGGAGGTAATACGACAGTTTCCGGTGTTTTTATTACACTGTTTAAGCGGATATGAAGATGTATGTGCTATATGTTTTTGAAATGTTTAAAAAGCAAACCTGAGAACTAATTGACACTTTAAAGGGTTTGCATTCTCTACCAGTGAATACTGTTCCCGAAACAAAATGTTTAGAAAAAAACATCTTTGGAACACTTTGCATACCTGAAACACGTGACAGATTGTGTCGTCTGCCTTGAGTCAGAAAACGTAATTTTGTTTCTGCTTGGTGTTTGTTTTCTAATAACTGTTACATATATACCAATTTTGACAAAGTCGAAAGGAAACATATTGTATGCTCAATATTTTGTTGTATTCATGTTACGTAATATATATTTTGCAAATGTTCACAAAGAAGAATGAGTAATGTTCTGTTTAAACCTATTGCCCAGGATGATAAACATTCAAAAAAGCATATATGTAATATATATCCACCCAAGTGCTGAGAGCAGATTGCTGTTTTTCCTTATTCGAAAATTAGAAAAAACGATCATCTGATTTTTTTCTCCAATTTATATTTTAGTTTAAGGGCACACTGAACTATATTGTAGAGTACAATAATCAAATAGACCCAAATGATATATCTACCTCAGTCCCTTTAAAATGTTTTCACACCTATTTTATGAAAAACACTTGAAACTATAAAAAAAAATTGCACGCGTTATGATGTAAATGAACGGCCAGTAGCTTATCTTTAATTTAATAATGACTATAGATTATTAAGTTTACTTAAATGCGTTTGATCAAAAACATGCAACTATTTACATTTTTTTCACATTTTGGATAAAGTAAAGACAATTTTCAATTATGTATCACTAAATTAACAAAAAAGCTTTTGAAAAAGTTATTGTTTATGTTTGCAGAAGATTTCAAGAGTCATTATTTTAGTATTCAATGTGCTGTACGTTTAATTATTTATAGCAATGATGTTGCAGTTATACAGTACTGCAGAACAATTAAATATAAGTAAATATACTTCACACACACACAAAATAACACACACACACACACACACACACACACACACATGCATACAAGTAATTGGCGTACATTTAGTTGTTTGGTAACAGAAGTTAGCATATTTGCATATCCATAATAGGATACTGAAAACACACCCGGGTTTGTAATACATTTACGTCTAGTTTCAATTGCCCTTTGGGACCCCCGTCGAGCCGGAATAGACAGTAAATATGCGGGCTCACCAGGTTGGAAATGATATCCCGACTTTTTGCTTGTCATAGTAATAATTCATTTCAATTTAGACCAATTTCTAGTGTCAGCCGTAGGCGTGGAGGTAAGCTAATCCTCGTTAGCCATTCTAGGCGTGCTTTTTTGTCATTATCGGTTTGACAATTTTATTATACCAAAACTTACATTTCATTAACCTGTACAAAATGGTAGAATTTAATCTATCTTTTAATACTTACTTCTTTACCGATTCAAGCAATTTTTACCATAAAAGAAAATTGATTTTATATATGTATAGTTTGTACTCTATGTCATGCATAGGATAGCATATAAAATAGTGTATAATAACATATTTAAAGTGGATCTCGCTTTAGGATTATCTTGCTATATATAACAGCTTATCTTGCCAAAGAAAATACTATTTTGTATGTTTTAAACAGTAAATAAAGACTAAAATTTCATACGTAGTATAGGACTTGCATGTGCCAAATGTGTAACGTTTGTTAATTGTACTGTCATTATAATAATTTAACACACACACTGTTTATTAAAATAATATTTGTCTTTCTAAGACATACAATATCAACACATTTATTGCACTGGTCATAACATGCAACCTTTACAACACAGTTATCAACATTGCTTAGGTTTCTGTTGCTTTTTTATCTAGATGTAAATGTAGGATGAACCTGGCATGTTCATCCCTGTTTGGCGCCATATAACCTTTCTTGTGTTGGTGCGCCGTAAAACCCCAATTCAATTCAATTCAATTGGTGTCTGTGTCTTGGCTACCGTTGTATTGAGTCTGTTAAAACTGTAAAATTAAAATAATGCTTGTTATACTTGTTTTGTGTCTTAAAGTTACGCATAATAAAAACTTTGTTACTTATATATATAATGTGTTGTAACGGTAAAGAAAACGGCTAGTCCTGTTGTAAATATATATATATTATATGAGCTATGACAAAATAAGACTCCATGTTTGAGATGTAATGTATGAGAGTATAGCAAACCGAGATGTTATTCACTGCCTTTGGTATAAAACATGATAATGCATTTATTTATTAAATTAAGAGTATGAAAACTGTGTTAGAAAACAGACAACGTGTGTTTTGTTATATTAAAGTACAATATAGAGAATTTTTGTACGAAATATAAAATTGAAAATAAAAATAATGTGAAAAAAACACGACACCAATTGTTGTATTTTTATTTTATTCATTTTCCTGTCGTAGGCGTTTTGTAGTGACGTGAGACCTATGGTAAACAAACATGCATATATAAAGGTACCCTCAGCGACATTGGAGACTTTTCCTATAAATGGAATAAATAACTTACTTCGATGTGATATCTAAGAATACCTACATCGTTTGTTTCCAATTAAACTGGTATATTATTTATTGTAGACAATATGCATCATAATGTAAAGGAAATGTAGGAATATATTCAAACAAGCTATATTATTGATAGTTCGGAAAACAATTTGGAAAAAAAGAAATAATTACCGAAATTGGTTAATATGACATTTGATTGTTGTTGTGGATATGGAGCTGGGATATGGAAGCCGCCATTTTGAGAACTATGACGTCGCAGTTCTAAATTACCATATATGTCATATTGATAAATGTCATGTAAAGCAAATAAATTCACTGCAAATTAATGCAAAATCCTTAACTGACCATACAATGTATTATTACACTTAAGTATACGTATTTTTATACAGTTAACGTGATTGACTTTACAATAAACCACGAAAATTCCTCTCTTTCGCTCACCATGACGAGAAGTTATTGATGCAGGACGAGTAAAAAATCAGATTAATTCTTTAATTTATCAATTAGACCATTCAGTTATTACGTAGGACGAGTAACTCAGAAACAATTTTTCCTGCCCTGCAGTAATTAAGAACATTCTCAAAATGACGACTTCCATAATCGCTTCAACAAGACCTTCAATTTTGTTTTTCATCCGATTTTGATAATATTTTCAGTCTTTTCCAAGTTTAAAAACAACACGCATGTGTGAATATATACATACACGAAATAATGTTTAAACAAATGCGTTAGAGATTTTCGTCAAGATTAATTCCGTGTTTTACAATCCAATTTTGTTCCCCCTATATTTTTTATATTGGCCTCATTTTTAAGCCTAATGTATGTAAGCACCTACAGTACCTTTAATACACATTTAAACATGACATTATACCTTTAACCATTACAACTAACTTACATTTAACAAAACGAGATTTTCTAAATAAATACTGAAAAGGACGAAGAACAAAAACAAGAGAACAGCTTGATCGGGTCTGTTCAAAAGAGGCAATGAAAGAGGCAACACCTCTCCCGCCCCAACCCTAACACTGGCTTGAGCTATTTTAAAAAAGATATTGGGCTTGGTGGCATTACTATAATAATACATGTACTGGTATACTGATTATTGCATCCAGCCACTTTAATCACGGATCCGATGCTGTCGATCTATGGAATATAGGCTTACAGCCAAACGATCTTTATTGTTGAAAGTTCTGAAAATATGGACCACGTTGAAATAATGATCAAAATCGGAAGATAAACAAAGAATATATGATCGTTTAAAGGTTATTGTGAAACGAATATTGAAGCCGTCATTTTGGGATCTATGACATTACATTGGTGTGTTCAGTGCTGTTTAAACCTTCATTACCTTATTGAATATTTATAAATATGCAACTGATTTTTAGGGGGGAAAATAACAGCAACTGTATGCAGGGGTAACCATTGGTGTGTTCAGTGCTGTTTAAACCTTCTTTCTAAAAGTATTTAATTTCTAAACTGTATTTAATTATGTTTCTTAAAACAAGCAACGAGATTTGCATACATTTTTCTAAGATTGTTTTAAAAACAAAAGTTCGGGTAATTTCAAAGTATCGGGGGTAAGTCAACAGTAAGAACACGCACCATCCCTTTTCCCGAACAAATTCATCAGGAACTGAGTTATCTTGTGAACTAGGAAATATGATTACACAATAACAAATACGAAAATCGATAACAACAACGCATATGATATACGATTATACGATAACAACTAGGACAGACGATAACACAGCAACACATATGCTATACGATAAGACGACAACAACTAGGACAGACGATAACACAACAACAACTAAGACAGACGATAATAGGACAACAACTAGGAAAGACGATAACACAACAACAACTAGGACAGACGATAATACAACAACAACTAGGACAGACGATAATACGACAACAACTAGGACAGACGATAACACAACAACAACTAGGCCAGACGATAACACAACAACAACTAGGACATACGATAACACAACAACACCTAGGACAGACGATAATACGACAACAACTAGGACAGACGATAACACAACAACAGATATGATATACGCTAATACGACAACAACTAGGACAAACGATAATACGACAACAACTAGGATAGACGATAGCACAACAACAACAACTAGGACAGACGATAACAGAACAACAACTAGGACAGACGATAATACGACACAAGGACATACGATAATAGGACAACAACTAGGACAGACGATAACACAACAACATATATGATATACGCTAATACGACAACAACTAGGACAGACGATAATACGACAACAACTAGGACAGACGATAACACAACAACAACTAGGACAGACGATAACACAACGACAACTAGGACAGACGATAACACAACAACAAGTAAGACAGACGATAAGACAACACCAACTATGACAGACGATAATACAACAACAACTAGGACAGACGATAATACGACACAAGGACATACGATAATAGGACAACAACTAGGACAGACGATAACACAACAACATATATGATATACGCTAATACGACAACAACTAGGACAGACGATAATACGACAACAACTAGGACAGACGATAACACAACAACAACTAGGACAGACGATAACACAACGACAACTAGGACAGACGATAATACAACAACAACTAAGATAGATGATAATACAACACCAATTCTGACAGACGATAATACAACAACAACAACAACTAGGATAGACGATAACACAACAACAACTAGGATAGACGATAACACGACAACAACTAGGACAGACGATAATACAACAACAACTAGGACAGATGATAATACGACAACAACTAGGACAGACGATAATACGACAACAACTAGGACAGACGATAACACAACGACAACTAGGACAGACGATAACACAACAACAACTAGGACAGACGATAATACGACAACAACTAGGACAGACGATAACACAACGACAACTAGGACAGACGATAACACGACAACAACTAGGACAGACGATAACACGACAACAACTAAGACAGACGTTAACACAACGACAACTAGGACAGACGATAACACAACAACAACTAAGACAGACGATAACACAACAACAATAAGTATAGACGATAACACAACAACAACTAGTATAGACGATAACACAACAACAACTAGGACAGACGATATTACGACAACTAGTAGGACAGAAAATAATACGACAACAACTAGGACAGACGATAACACAACAACAACTAAGACAGACGATAACACAGCAACAATTAGTATAGACGATAACACAACAACAACTAGGACAGACGATAATACAACAACAACAACTAGGACAGACGATAACACAACAACATATATGATATACGCTAATACGACAACAACTAGGACAGACGATAATACGACAACAACTAGGACAGTCGATAACACAACAACAACTAGGACAGACGATAACACAACAACAACTAGGACAGACGATAACACAACAACAATTAGTATAGACGATAACACAACAACAACTAGGACAGACGATAACACAACAACAACTAAGACAGACGATAACACAAAAACAATTCGTATAGACGATAACACAACAACAACTAGGACAGACGAGAATACGAGAACAACTAGGACATACGACAACAACTAGGACAGACGATAATACAACAACAACAACTAGGACAGACGATAACACAACAACAACTAAGACAGACGATAATACGATAACATCTAGGACAGACGATAATACGACAACAACTAGGACAGACGATAATACAACAACAACAACTAGGACAGACGATAACACAACAACAACTAAGACAGACGATAACACAACAACAATTAGTATAGACGATAACACAACAACAACTAGGACAGACGATAATACGACAACAACTAGGACAGACGATAATACGACAACAACTAAGACAGACGATAATACAACAACAACAACTAAGACAGACGATAACACAACAACAACTAGGACAGACGATAACACAACAACAATTAGTATAGACGATAACACAACAACAACTAGGACAGACGATAATACAACAACAACTAGGACAGACGATAATACAACAACAACAACTAGGACAGACGATAGCACAACAACAATTAGGACAGACGATAATACAACAACTAGGACAGACGATAATACGAGAACAACTAGGACAGACGATAGTACAACAACAACTAGGAAAGACGATAATACAACAATAACTAGGACAGACGATAATACGACAACAACTAGGACAGACGATAATACAACAACAACTAAGACAGACGCTAACACAACAACAATTAGTATAGACGATAACACAGCAACAACTAGGACAGACGATAATACAACAACAACTAGGACAGACGATAATAAGACAACAACTAGGACAGACGATAATACGACAACAACTAGGACAGACGATAATACAACAATAAAAACTAAGACAGACGATAACACAACAACAACTAGGACAGACGATAACACAACAACAACTAGGACAGACGATAACACAACAACAACAACTAGGACAGACGATAACACAACAACAACAACAACTAGGACAGACGATAACACACAACAACTAGGACAGACGATAACACAACGACAACTAGGACATACGATAACACAACAACAACTAGGACAGACGATAATACGACAACAACTAGGACAGATGATAACACAGCAACGACAACTAAGACAGACGATTACGCAACAACAATTAGTATAGACGATAACACAACGACAACTAGGACAGACGATAACACAACAACAACTAAGACAGACGATAACATAACAACATTTAACACAACAACAACAACTAAGACAGACGATAACACAACGACAACTAGGACAGATGATAACACAACAACAACTAAGATAGACGATAACAAAACAACAACTAAGATAGACGATAACACAACAACTCTGACAGACGACAACACAACAACAACTAAGACAGACGATAACACATCAACAACTAGGATAGACGATAACACAATAAAAAACAGGACAGACGATAAAACAACAACTAATATAGACAATAACACAACGACAACTAGGACAGACGATAACACAACAACAATTAGGACAGACGATAACACAACAACAACTAGGACAGACGACACAAGGACATACGATAATACGACAACAACTCTGACAGACGACAACACAACAACAACTATGACAGACGATAACACATCAACAACTAGGATAGACGATTACACAACAAAAAACAGGACAGACGATAAACTAATAGAGACAATAATACAACGACAACTAGGACAGACAATAACACAACAACAACTAGGACAGACGATATAACAACAACTAATATAGACAATAACACAACGACAACTAGGAGAGACGATAACACAACAGCAAACAGGACAGACGATAAAACAACAACTAATATAGACAATAACACAACGACAACTAGGAGAGACGATAACACAACAGCAAACAGGACAGACGATAAAGCAACAACTAATATAGACAATAACACAACGGCAACTAGGACAGACGATAACACAACAGCAAACAGGACAGACGATAAAACAACAACTAATATAAACAATAACACAACGACAATTAGGACAGACGATAACACAACAACAATTAGGATAGACGATAAAACAACAACAAACAGGACAGACGATAAAACAACTAATATAGACAATAACACAACGACAACTAGGACAGACGATAACACAACAGCAAACAGAACAGACGATTAAACAACCACTAATATAGACAATAACACAACGACAACTAGGACAGACGATAACACAACAATTAGGATAGACGATAAAACAACAACAAACAGGACAGACGATAAAACAACAACTAATATAGACAATAACACAACAACAACTAGGATAGACGATAATACGACAACATCTAGGACAGACGATAATACGACACAAGGACATACGATAATACGACAACAACTAGGACAGACGATAACACAACAACTAGGACAGACGATAACACATCAACAAACAGGACAGACGATAACACAAAAACAACTAGGACAGACGATAATACGACACAAGGACATACGATAATACGACAACAACAAGGACAGACGATAACACAACAACTAGGACAGACGATAACACAACAACGACTAGGACAGACGATAACACAACAACAACTATGACAGACGATAATACGACACAAGGACATACAATAACACAACAACTAATATAGACAATAACACAACGACAACAAGGACAGACGATAACACAACAACAACAACAACTAGGATAGACGATAACACAACACACAGGGCAGACGATAAACATAAACTAATATAGACAATAACACAACGACAACAAGGACAGTCAATAACACAACAACAACTAGAATAGACGATATAACAACAACTAATATAGACAATAACACAACAACAACTAGACGATAACACAACAGCAAACAGGACAGACGATAAAACAACAACTAATATAGACAATAACACAACGACAACTAGGACAGACGATAATACGACAACAACTAGGACAGACGATAACACAACGACAACTAGGACAGACGATAACACAACAACAACTAGGACAGACGATAATACGACAACAACTAGGACAGACGATAACACAACGACAACTAGGACAGACGATAACACGACAACAACTAGGACAGACGATAACACGACAACAACTAAGACAGACGTTAACACAACGACAACTAGGACAGACGATAACACAACAACAACTAAGACAGACGATAACACAACAACAATAAGTATAGACGATAACACAACAACAACTAGTATAGACGATAACACAACAACAACTAGGACAGACGATATTACGACAACTAGTAGGACAGAAAATAATACGACAACAACTAGGACAGACGATAACACAACAACAACTAAGACAGACGATAACACAGCAACAATTAGTATAGACGATAACACAACAACAACTAGGACAGACGATAATACAACAACAACAACTAGGACAGACGATAACACAACAACATATATGATATACGCTAATACGACAACAACTAGGACAGACGATAATACGACAACAACTAGGACAGTCGATAACACAACAACAACTAGGACAGACGATAACACAACAACAACTAGGACAGACGATAACACAACAACAATTAGTATAGACGATAACACAACAACAACTAGGACAGACGATAACACAACAACAACTAAGACAGACGATAACACAAAAACAATTCGTATAGACGATAACACAACAACAACTAGGACAGACGAGAATACGAGAACAACTAGGACATACGACAACAACTAGGACAGACGATAATACAACAACAACAACTAGGACAGACGATAACACAACAACAACTAAGACAGACGATAATACGATAACATCTAGGACAGACGATAATACGACAACAACTAGGACAGACGATAATACAACAACAACAACAACTAGGACAGACGATAACACAACAACAACTAAGACAGACGATAACACAACAACAATTAGTATAGACGATAACACAACAACAACTAGGACAGACGATAATACGACAACAACTAGGACAGACGATAATACGACAACAACTAAGACAGACGATAATACAACAACAACAACTAAGACAGACGATAACACAACAACAACTAGGACAGACGATAACACAACAACAATTAGTATAGACGATAACACAACAACAACTAGGACAGACGATAATACAACAACAACTAGGACAGACGATAATACAACAACAACAACTAGGACAGACGATAGCACAACAACAATTAGGACAGACGATAATACAACAACTAGGACAGACGATAATACGAGAACAACTAGGACAGACGATAGTACAACAACAACTAGGAAAGACGATAATACAACAATAACTAGGACAGACGATAATACGACAACAACTAGGACAGACGATAATACAACAACAACTAAGACAGACGCTAACACAACAACAATTAGTATAGACGATAACACAGCAACAACTAGGACAGACGATAATACAACAACAACTAGGACAGACGATAATAAGACAACAACTAGGACAGACGATAATACGACAACAACTAGGACAGACGATAATACAACAATAAAAACTAAGACAGACGATAACACAACAACAACTAGGACAGACGATAACACAACAACAACTAGGACAGACGATAACACAACAACAACAACTAGGACAGACGATAACACAACAACAACAACAACTAGGACAGACGATAACACACAACAACTAGGACAGACGATAACACAACGACAACTAGGACATACGATAACACAACAACAACTAGGACAGACGATAATACGACAACAACTAGGACAGATGATAACACAGCAACGACAACTAAGACAGACGATTACGCAACAACAATTAGTATAGACGATAACACAACGACAACTAGGACAGACGATAACACAACAACAACTAAGACAGACGATAACATAACAACATTTAACACAACAACAACAACTAAGACAGACGATAACACAACGACAACTAGGACAGATGATAACACAACAACAACTAAGATAGACGATAACAAAACAACAACTAAGATAGACGATAACACAACAACTCTGACAGACGACAACACAACAACAACTAAGACAGACGATAACACATCAACAACTAGGATAGACGATAACACAATAAAAAACAGGACAGACGATAAAACAACAACTAATATAGACAATAACACAACGACAACTAGGACAGACGATAACACAACAACAATTAGGACAGACGATAACACAACAACAACTAGGACAGACGACACAAGGACATACGATAATACGACAACAACTCTGACAGACGACAACACAACAACAACTATGACAGACGATAACACATCAACAACTAGGATAGACGATTACACAACAAAAAACAGGACAGACGATAAACTAATAGAGACAATAATACAACGACAACTAGGACAGACAATAACACAACAACAACTAGGACAGACGATATAACAACAACTAATATAGACAATAACACAACGACAACTAGGAGAGACGATAACACAACAGCAAACAGGACAGACGATAAAACAACAACTAATATAGACAATAACACAACGACAACTAGGAGAGACGATAACACAACAGCAAACAGGACAGACGATAAAGCAACAACTAATATAGACAATAACACAACGGCAACTAGGACAGACGATAACACAACAGCAAACAGGACAGACGATAAAACAACAACTAATATAAACAATAACACAACGACAATTAGGACAGACGATAACACAACAACAATTAGGATAGACGATAAAACAACAACAAACAGGACAGACGATAAAACAACTAATATAGACAATAACACAACGACAACTAGGACAGACGATAACACAACAGCAAACAGAACAGACGATTAAACAACCACTAATATAGACAATAACACAACGACAACTAGGACAGACGATAACACAACAATTAGGATAGACGATAAAACAACAACAAACAGGACAGACGATAAAACAACAACTAATATAGACAATAACACAACAACAACTAGGATAGACGATAATACGACAACATCTAGGACAGACGATAATACGACACAAGGACATACGATAATACGACAACAACTAGGACAGACGATAACACAACAACTAGGACAGACGATAACACATCAACAAACAGGACAGACGATAACACAAAAACAACTAGGACAGACGATAATACGACACAAGGACATACGATAATACGACAACAACAAGGACAGACGATAACACAACAACTAGGACAGACGATAACACAACAACGACTAGGACAGACGATAACACAACAACAACTATGACAGACGATAATACGACACAAGGACATACAATAACACAACAACTAATATAGACAATAACACAACGACAACAAGGACAGACGATAACACAACAACAACAACAACTAGGATAGACGATAACACAACACACAGGGCAGACGATAAACATAAACTAATATAGACAATAACACAACGACAACAAGGACAGTCAATAACACAACAACAACTAGAATAGACGATATAACAACAACTAATATAGACAATAACACAACAACAACTAGACGATAACACAACAGCAAACAGGACAGACGATAAAACAACAACTAATATAGACAATAACACAACGACAACTAGGACAGACGATAACACAACACTTAGGATAGACGATAAAACAACAACAAACAGGACAGACGATAAAACAACAACTAATATAGATAATAACATAACAACAACTAGGATAGACGATAATACGACAACAACTAGGACAGACGATAATACGACACAAGGACATACGATAATACGACAACAACTAGGACAGACGATAACACAACAACTAGGACAGACGATAACACATCAACAAACAGGACAGACGATAACACAACAACAACTAGGACATAATATAGACAATAATACAACAACAACTCTGACAGACGATAACACAACAGCAAACAGGACAGACGATAATACAACAACAAACAGGACAGACGATAACACAACAACAACTAGGACAGACAATAACACAACGACAACTAGGACATACGATAACACAACGACAACAAGGACAGACGATAACACAACAGCAACTAGGATAGACGATAACACAACAACACACAGGACAGACGATAAACAAAAAGTAATATAGACAATAATACAACGACAACTAGGACAGACGATAACACAACAACAATTAGGATAGACGATAACACAACAACACACAGGACATACGATAACACAACAGCAAACAGGACAGACGATAACACAACAGCAAACAGGACAGACGATAACACAACAGCAAACAGGACAGACGATAAAACAACAACTAATATAGACAATAACACAACGACGAATAGGACAGGCGATAACACAACAACGACTAGGATAGATGAATGGTAACTCTTAATTCAACACTTCAGTTTTGGGTTTGGTCTGGCTGGGTAAAGTCATTTATATTGTGTCTATAGAATTTGGATTCTCAGAATATGTAAGTTATATATATATACTTCATCGTCAGTAGGTTTAGAAGCGGTGAACATATATTGTAAATGTTGCCTGTTGTTGGCGGGATAGCTACTTAAAGAAATCTCCGCAGAAGCCTTATCATATACAACATCTAACCCGACAGTTTCATTCAATATGCATGTTCGCTTGTTCGATTGAAAAAACAACACCCAACGATCATGCGCATCGAAGCAGTTTTCTTACCTTCAGACATTTGGACGATTAATGTGCTCTCTTTTGATTTATCTTTCGCCCACCTTACGGATTCTCACTCACAATACACATTGGAATTAAACCCATTATTTTGATACATGTGAAATTCATTTTGATACACGTGAAATTCATTTACACGTATAAGTGATTTTCATTTACATGTAGTCATTTTATTTGCTTTATTTTAAGATATCACAATAAATAATAAAATGACTAAGTAGTGTGAGCAATGTATCACGCGATAGGCACGGTATTAAAAACAAACAAAACAACGAAGAACATGCTAGAATGATGTATTTATGACTAATATATATAGGACAAGAGATATACAATATAACAGTCCTCGTTAGAATGTTCCCGTCTCTATGTTTACCGAACGCTAAAGCCTTGTGCTTCTGTCGGCCATCGGGTGATACAGATCTTGTAGAGACTAGTTCTTATCTATATACTTTATGTAAACATAATATTTATTATGTACTCTACTAAAAGAAATAAAAACAAGTCATTTGAATATATGTTTAATTACATTATTTCACAATAGAATGAAGGACTCCATATTTCAATGAGGATAAACCGATTTTAAGTGTTTGAGTACGTTCTGAGTTCAACAAGTAATTAATAAATGTGATGTGATCTCAAAAGCATTATATTTAAATAAATATGAGAACTCTGGAAACACTAAAAGATTGAATTAAAAAGTTCTACAGGATCAGTATTGTCGCGCCGTTATTTATCGATCGGTTATAATCCCCGGTAAGGCACTAATTTGCAATAAACACGCAATTCGGGTTATAGTGGTTGTCGGAGGAACAATAAAGGTACAATTTTAATTATGCTGTTGTATCGATGATCAAATCCAAATGCACGCATGTGTATAAACGAAAATAAAACATGCATTTGATTAGGTCAAGAACGAAAGTATTCGTGTATAAACGAATGACAATTGGAAGGGTTTCATTGTAACCTTTCATTCATCGATTCTGCTCCTGGTCGCTACTACTA